>PVLD010003725.1:0-137316 GCA_004027595.1 Dinomys branickii
CCCGGGCCCATAGAGCTGCCCACGGTCGGAGGGGCCACCCAGGCCCGCAGAGCCATCCACGCCTGCAGCCAGTGCCTGTACTCCAGGTCTGCTGCTCTTCATCAAACGTGTTGCTATGGGTTCTTGCAAAGTTCATATGTGTAAGCTGTAAGTAGGTCCTCTTTGTGTTGTTAATAGTGTGGGGTGAGTCCTGAAGTCCGTATAATCGTCCCATTATTGACAGGAGAATTTGTTGATTACTCCCACGGCCTAGTCTCTCCGTGTTCACAGTGAGATTTCAGGGCGGGAGCTGGAGCCCGGCACCTCGGCTCCTGCTTCCCGCCTGGTTCCGGGCAATCGCAGCTCCCTCCGCTGTCCGCTCCATCCCTCAGGGCCGCTGCCCGTCCCTGCTGCTCCCCGCTCACCCAGTAAAGGGGTGGGGGAGGGGATCGCCTCGGGGCAGACACAGGGTCGGGTACGGTGAGCTGTGTGCTATATAGACTGATTCCATCCTGTCTCCCGGCGCAGATTAGGGATGTTTCTGCAGGATCGGGTTTCTGTTTCCGTGGGTGTTGTAATTTCTCTTCTTTGTCCTGGATTCGACTACTGCTCCCGTCCGCCATTGCATCTTCTTATAGCTACGCTCCCTCCTCTGACCCTCTCTCGGAACTCCACCCTCCCCTGGCCGAGGGAGGCTTCCGTGAGGGTAGGTCTCCGCTGAAGCTGCAGGTGCCGGGACGAGGCCGTGAGCTAAAGATGTGTGTGATTTGGAGCTGTCGTTTCTCCACTCCGCCTCCCTCGGAGTGCGCCATGGCGAAACTCCAATCCCTCCCTCCCGAATATGTCCTTCTTATTCTTTCCATGGATTTCAGTTCCCAAGTTCAAGGTGCCCACCTCTCTCCTTCCTGTCCTTCTCTTATTGCTGTATTTCTTTGTTTAGGTGGAATTTCTGGGAGAGATTCCTCCTCTGCTTCCTATCCAGTCACCATCTTGTTAAACGGTCTCAATTTATTGTGATAATCAATACACAGGTGCACTAAACTTAGCATATATCTTGATCCTGCCATGTGGCCCTTGGCCCATTAAACCCTTCTTGGACCCCTGCCATTTCTTACAGTAAGTTAGGCTGATGTTGTAGCTACACACAAACAGGCAACACAGAAACAGGCATTTTAAAAAAAGTAGTAAATATTTAGAAAGATTTAGACCAAGTAAAATAATAATTCAGAATGTATATTTTATATAAATCCTATGCAGATTCTATTTGTTATTAGATTTATCTCATAATAATGGCATTGTGGGGTAACAATGTGACTTGGACCCAGTTTTGATTTCTTCTGTTCTCAGATGCTTATCAGGTCAGAAAATAAATGAATAAATGAACTCCACTTGAACCAGAACTGCATGACAGTCTTACTCGGCTTGTGGTTACAGGTGCTGTTTCAGAGTGCCAACTCTGCTCTGTTCTAAGTGGTGAGATCCAGAAGCAACACAACAGGGTACACCCCAGGGTACAAGCACTTTCCAAACTTTTTATCTCTCTGTGAACCAAGTCATGTCACTTGGCAAGGTCTACAGGCCATGTCCAAGGCACGGCTAGAGGGCTGTATGTATCCTTGTGTATGATTGTAATCCTCTCCCACACTCCTTATTTCAATGCATTTTATTTAGTGTCAGTAAAATGTGTTTCATTTGCTGTCCAGAATCCAAAGCAATCTCTATTTGTTTACAGAAAAATATCTCTTTACTTGCAAACATCCTAGTTATATGGCTTCAAATCTGCAACTTCATTGCATTGTCGTAAGCGAAAAAGAAACTTGTACCTACATTTTGAAAATCCAGAGTGTCACTGAGCCGAATAGAATATTTCAAACAATAATATTACCGGTAAGCAAGGCAGTCTCATTTCTTGAACATAGAACTAGAAAGAAACTGGTAAATATATATATATGAGGCTGAAGAATGGGGATGTTCTTAAATACTGTGCTGTCTTTATAGGCCAACCAAGTAGTTTTTTACTAAATATTCTCAAGATTCACTGCTCCTTTACTATTGTCCAACATAATAACCTGCAATCTAAACATAACTACTTTGTGATTGTACTATTTTCTATGATAATTGGTGTCTGTTTGTCAATATGTTTTTGTACTTTTATGTTTCTAAAATAAAAAAAAAATAAACATAACTACTGCTGTTAAATAATACATTGTTTTATTTCCTCTCCTAAGAATTTGTTACTTCTATGTTAGTGGATAGAATACTGAGATGAGAGCATGCATGCACTATTGCAAAAGGAAAACATGCATGCAGTAAGTTGAAAAATAACACAAGGCTAAAAAATAGACTGAAGGTGTAACTCATTCACTGGATAGGTGCAGAATCCATAGTAATGATTATGTTGCATGATGCCTACAGCTCACATGGATTCTAAGTCTTCCTGAGCACTGAGAAAATATGCAACTGATCAATCTATCACAAGACTGCAGAATACATAGGACAATTCTTCACAGGTTCCAAACTTAGGAGATGATGGTTGCACACACAAAACCCCATATGCGTAAACAAAACTGATACAACTTGACAGAGGTGGGAAATAGGTATGATTTTTGTAACTTTTATTTTGCATAGCATGTTGTCTAGGCAGAGCAGATCATCAACAAATAATTTGAGACACAAAAAATGAAGTTAGGCAAAGAACATCATCAAATATTTTTGTATGATTAAATGCATTTTGCATAATTAAAAATGAATATGCAACTAATTTAATAAATGCTTAAATATTTAAAATATTGAATTGAAATATAAGTACATTGCTGTAGGTTATTTTTAAAATGAAGTTGGTGTGTTCTTGGACAAGTAAACTCACGTTGCTAGGAAACTACTCTGAGAACAGACCACTCCCTTAACTAGACTAAAACGTTTTATATGGATCCCAGAATGAAAGCATTTTTAAATGATCCAGAAACTTTCAGTAACTAAGCGTTATACCCTGAGCCAGGTGATTTGGCAAAAAAGAGGTTATAGTAAAACACACTTCTTATTTTCCTTCTTAGTGGTTTAAAGAAAGAAGGATTAAATACTTATTAATTATGATGGATGCATAAGCAAGTACCCCTAAAATTTATAATTCCCATTCAGTTTTATTTATCTGGCCTTCTCCATATAAACACATATAGAAACAGACACTAAAGGGCAGGTTTTCCAATGTGGTCTCATTACTCTTATGAATGAGATACATAATTCATAGTCATTCTTAAGTGAATAGACAATGAATCAACAGAATATCAACACAACTGCTGAAAATGATTTCAAAATCTTGACAACTTGGTAATTGGTAAAAGAAAACAAAAGATGCACCCTTTTATGGATGGTAAAGCTGTACCCTCTTATGTAAGCAAGAGCATTTATAAAAAGTTCTGTGACCTAGAAATTATAAATATTTGGAGCTTCATTCATTAAAATAACTCAAAAGTAGAAATGTTATGCAGTAGCTGAGGTAAAGTGGTTTGACAGTCCAGAAAACTGTGCAAACAGTAGCTCTAAGACAAGATACATGGAAAGCAGGATGAGTGGAAAACTGTGACACAAAGAAAATGAATAGTTACTTTATGAAGTCAGCAGCTTGATTTTCTAGAGATATGAAAGGAGTTTGTGTGGCAGTGATCAGAAATTAATCTAGCAGACAGTTTTGAAGTAAGTTCTCCTCAGAGTGGGAAATGAAACTGGCTACAGATAAGTAAGAAATTTTCCAGTTTAGGTACATCAAGAGGAGACAGAAATTATATAGAGACAGTTTAACCACTAAAAGAAATCTACCGGAGGTTCCTACCAGAGGTCTGAGAATAATTAGCTTTGAAGCCACGGGAAATTGTAAAATCTCTGAATGTCTCCATTTTCACTTTCTTAAAAAATTAGAGATTCATATGTGACACCTAAAAATTGATGAAAATGCATTTCCCTTTGCATGAGAACTGTAGAATAAAATACAGTGTGTGCTGTGGTAAGGAAGAGATTCACTTTCCCAATGTAATTTACTTTAGAGAATTCTTCTGAAAAAAGAATTTAGAGAATTTTTCAGAACTGAGGTGTCTTTGACACTGAAAGACACAGATGTGAGAGCAGATGAATTTCATTTTCATGCAGAAATTTTTCTTTGTGAATTATAAAATTGGGAGCATTATTTTTATTAGTTTTGTTTTTCTCCCAAGATTTGTCCTTTATGAGAACTTGTGCTGCAGGGATGTTGTAAAATCTGGCTTAGAACTTTACCTGGATTGGAAAATGTGGGCTCTTCAATTTATAGGGCTTATGTATAGATGAAATGAAAGTTATGAATACTTATATCTGTAACAGAAACACATGGTGCTATGGTAAAATGTTCTTTAAATATTCATTGAGAGTTGAAATGTGTATGGCAATATTTTGTAAAGCAAATTTTTATCTATTAACTTAATACTTCATTTAAAATGATCTCTCCCATATTGTCTTGATCAATAGTAACTTGGAATGTTACATTGTGGTATGAAAAATATGTATGTATCAGTTATGAAGTACGACATTCCACCTTCATTTAATAATGTTGAGTTTAAAGTATCCATATTTAATATTCAGAGTGATATGTATGTGTTAAGTATAAACACATACAAACACACCTGGAAAGGAAATCATAATTAGATATTTAGTAAATTTAACGTTCTTCTTAGTTTCCCTCAATTAGCTACTATTTTAGTATAATTTAATGAAATTGAAATTTGACTCCCTCCTTTATTTATACACTTTTGTATAAATAATATTTTCCAATGATATATGTGGGTGTATATTAGCATGAAATGAACATTTTTTCATGCAAAGAAATGGGAAAAATAATTTACAAACCACTGAAAAGCACAGGGGCAAGAAGATACATCTATGCTACCAAATGTATTTTTAAGGTCACAGACTACAAAGTAGTTTTCACACTAATATTTACAGTCAGAAGATTATAGAAGTTGCCTGCTCTCTCAGACTTTCTCAGTGTGAAAAAGTGCTCTAGAATGGTGTTAAATATGTGCCAGTTAAAGGCCAGAGATTAAAATAATGAATTTTAAAACAATGACTTTTAATAGGTAGAAATTGAAGTACAGTAACACTTCTTGCAACCAGAAGTGTTTCAGAGTTTTTACAGATTTTGGAATGCTTGTTTATACATAATGAGATCCTGTGGTGCTAGCACTAAAGTTTAAATCTAAAAATTCAGGAATTTCTTATGCAGCTTATACAAATACCTTGTTGGTAATTGTACACAGTTTTTTAGTATTTCTGCATTTTGATTATGACTTATTCAATGAATTCAGATGTGAAATTTCTACTTGCAGAGTAATAAGTTTGTAAGAGACTTCAGATTTTACAGTATTTTGAATTTTGGATTTTGAAACTAGGGATACCCAACACACTTGAGGAAGAGATGACAGTCATGGAAAACAGAAACGTTTTGCAGAAGAAGAAGGGGATCAGGGGTGGTGGAGAGAGGGAAACAGAGGAAAGGTTATAATGGGATCAAAAATTACATATATATATATATATATATATATATATATAAGAAATGAAGATATAAAATACCAATATCAATGAAATTAGAACTGTAGCACCTTCATGAATTTCAGACTGGACTGATTTCAACATACAGAATTTCAGGGATATAAAAGGGGGCATTTATCAGATACAAAGGGAGTTTCAAGTGTCCAAGAAGATGTACATTTTTAAATATACACACGAAATCAAAGTTATAGACTTTAAGGAAAAATTAAAAAATCCACAATTTAAACAGTGGTCATCATATCTCTGGCAGTAAATGATAGATCAAATAGGCAGAAAATCACCATAGATATATGTGACATAAAAGCCATTAGAGAATGTTATCCAACTGACTTTCACAGAAACCTCCCTCGAGTTAGTAACATGCACATCAGCTTGAAATTGACCTAAAATTTAAGTAGGCCTAAAATTGACCTAAAATTGACTAAAATTTATTTATTTATAAAAATAAGCCACAATCTGAGTGATAAAGTCAGGCAAACACCTTTAAAAACTATATATCACACAAAATATGTTTCTCAGTTTGCAATTTAATTAAAAATGGAAGTCAATAACACAAACTGGAAATTTTCTCAAATGCGTTCAAACTGAATATCATGATTTTAAATAATATAGAAGCTGAGACTATTTCCAGAGAAATCAAGGATATTTCAAACTCAGTGAAAATTCAGCCCTTTGCAATTCTAGAAATGCAGACAATAGGAAGTGTAAAAGAAAGTGCATAAGATTTAACAGATATATTCAAAAGGATGAAAATTCTAACAAATATACTAACATTTTACAATACAGTATGATAGGAAAAAGAAAAATATAAACATAAAAGTATAAAAATCCACTTAAGTTATAATAGAAATCAATGAAATTGAAACTAGGAAATAGAATAATCAATAAAAATAATCACTAATTCATTAAAAGATAAATAAAATCTACAAAAGTCTAACCAAATTATCAGGAAAAAAAGAGAGAATAGAAAAGCATCTCTATATACCAAGTAGTCCTTCAAATGATCAGGAATGAAAATTTGGGCAGCTCTGTCAATAAATTTGATAATTTAGAATATATGGATCTGTTATTATAAGACATACTAAAAAATAAAGAAGAAAAAGAATATTCACTTATGGGAAAACAGTAATCCTAAATCTATCAAATTAATTAAATTTTCAATAGACAGCCATCAAATGTAAAAGATCATAACAGCACTTGGGATTCCTACCAAAACATTAACTAAGAGTTAACACCAATTCTACACAATTTCTTTCTAGTATATGCAGAGAAATGTAGTATAAACAAAACAATTTCATGATGCTATCACATTTTTAATAATATAATTAGTAAGGATATAAAAGAAAGAAAAAATTCAGATAAAAATTTCATGAACAATGAGGTAAGCATTCCCACCACATTATATCCTGTTATGTAATATATGTAATATATATTATATTTGATATGTAGGTTATGTGATATATATTTTATATTATATATTATGTGATTCATATATACCACAAATGTGATTGTTTCCAAGTTAAAATGTGTATTAAAGTTCAGTATTTAATAACCTACAATATTAATAAACAAAGAAAATATGTAACATCATGTAACTCTTAGGTTAAAAAAAAAAAGAAAATGAAATAATTGTAAAAATCTCCACAATAGAATAGAACACTACAACTTGATTTTATGTAAAAAAGAAAACATATATCATCGCATTTTATTACTACCAAGATCCTTAAAAGAATATCGGTGATTATTACTATTATTTAGCAACACAATGAAGTTTTGCATAATAAATAAAATAAAATGAAAACATTGATTATAAAAGAATAGATAAGAATTTCTGTATTTGAATGTGACCTGCCTGTTGTTCTTGTTTATATGTAATAATAATTAGCTTAAAAATTAAATTTCATTTATAATACATTTCAAGACAAATTATTTAGGTATGAATCTAATAAATTCATACAAATATACAAATTTTTATACATAAAACTACAAAAACTATCAAAGAAACAAAAACATAAATAAGAGTAGAATTAATCTGTGTTTAAATTAGAGTTTAATATTTTTGAGGCATTAATTCTTTCCAGCTTGACTGAGTCAATAAAATTCTGATACAAATCCAAGCAAAATATCTTTTAGGTAGCAACAAGTTGACTCCAACATTTCTAAGGAAATGTAAAAATGTAGAACAATCAAAAAACAAAACTTTGCTTTAACAGCAGAGCAGAAGTACTGGTGTTCTCTAATTTCTAGATATTTAGTATGTCAATGACCAAGACAGAGTGATTTCACAAAAGAATACACTCAGAGGTCAATGGAATTTAAGAGTCCACAAATACACTCACAAAATGTTATTCATTAATTTTTGGAAAATGTGCAGACAATTCCATGAAGGATACATAATTTGCTCAAAAAAGAGTGCTAGAAAAATCATATGTAAAGACAGTAACATGTCATATACATTATTCAAAAATTAACAGGAAAATATATCATAGACATATACTTAAAATTTAAAATAATAAAATAGATTGAAGATAACAAAGGAGAAAGCATAGGTTACCTTTAATTTGGGGATGAATTTGATATTACAAACATAAAATCTGGCTTATCAAAGGAAAACTATACTTTATTAAAATGTTTAAAATTTGCTTTTTAAAAGATATGTTAAGATAAAGCACAAGCCAAAATATTTGAAGAACATATTCACTATATATATGTGTGTGTTCTATATCCACTATATGTTCTATATGTTATATAATATATATATTATACACAGTATGTGGTATATTGTCCTTCTGTAAGTTAATGGTCCAAATGGTCCTTCTACAAGTGAATAAATTAGTATGATATGAAAAAATTAATAAAGTGTAATGCAATTTCATAGAAATAAAAGCACTGTCACACAATATAGTATATTATATATTTAGTATACTGTATAGTTTATATATGTGTGCTTTTGTGAATGTTCTCCAAATATTATGCATACTATATAAAAACTGTATCATATACACTATATATTACATGCTACATATTCCACATAGTATATATACATACTTGTATAGCATATATTATATTATATACTATATATACTACACAGTATATTGTATGATATACTATTATATATGTAGTGCATTTTAGTATATAGTATACTATAGTATACAGTGTATTCATCATATACTATATATAGTAAGGTATATAAAATGCACATTATATTAACATATAGTATATATTAGTAAATACTTTATATGCTATATATACTGCAGTATATATATATATGTGTGTATGTGTAGTCTGAAACTTATATTCAAAATACATAGACAACTCTTAGAACAAATGAATGAAGAACTAAAATATCACTTTAAAATATCAGACAAAAGATTTGAATAAACACATCAACTAAAAAGATATAGAGAAGGCATGGCATATAATCATGTGAAAGATTACTAAATATCACTTGTTACTAGAAATTCCAAATTAAAGTTAACAAAATTATGCTGCATGCTTATTACAATGGCTGAATTCTAAGAAACAGCATCAATCCTTGTGAGAAAGAATAGCAACAAGAACTTGCATCCCTAGTGGAAGGGTGAAGCGATCCTGTCACTTTGTAGGAGACTTTGAGAATGTATTTCAAAATGAAATAAAGTCTTGTAACATAAGAAGTTCAACCGTTTGGATTCCAGGTAATTTCCAAAATGATTCACAATGTATATTCACACAAAAATCTATTCCTGAATATTTATAGAAGCTTTATTCACAATTAGCAAATGCTCAAGACATGCAAATGATCCTTCTGTAAGTGAATAAATTAACACAACATAATGCAATGCCATAGAAATAAATGTACTATTGTGCAATGCAAAGTCATAAATGAGTCTTAAATTCATTTTGATGAATGAAGAAGTCTCTGAAATCTACACAATGTAGTATTCCATTTATATAACAGTATGGAGAAAAAAATCCTAAACAAATCTACTTTTCAAGATTTCTGAAAAGAATGTGTTGAGTATGTAAAACAGAATTTTTAATATTAAAGTTATATTGGGATTGTACTGGTGGATTAAAAACCGTATACATATGTCAAAATCTATACAAGTTTATAATACAAATAAAAAACTAATTTTCAGGTGCATAAATCATCTATGGGTTGAATGAACCATATGACAAAAGAAATTTCTTTTTAGCAAATGGATGGAACCACGTGAGTGAACAATTATATGGCAAGTAACACTTAAAATGAGTAGAGAGTAAGAATAACAACAAAAGTAAATCTCTGATAATGCTTCCTGCATGGGAATATGGCTTAACAACATTTAATATCACACATACGCACTGGAATTGAACAGTCGCCTAAATGAACAGGGATAGTGGGAGGTAGGTTTCTCAGTGCTGGCATGAATGGTCATATAAGCCACAGAGAAGATTATAGGTAATGATCTGTAGAGTAGAGGATTATAGTTGGAGAGATTCGTATGAACTCATAGGTACCTTAATATAAGTACACATGAACATTTATAGATATAGATTATAGATACATGAGTTAATATACAAACATATATTTCCCACTTCTTCCCTAGAGGAAATATATCAGTGTCAAGAAGCACATTTAGCATCCTGATGTTTGTTTATAAGGTAATATTCTAGCAAATAAATGACACTTTTTTTGGAGAGGTTGCAGATTCCAGAACTGGGCCCAAAATAAATTTAAGATGAGCTTGGAGTTTCCAGTGGCAGACTGTAAGACAAAGGTCAAAATGTACAAAGAAACATACAGAAGACATATAAATAAACAAAACAGTAATGAGGACAGGTAAAGGACCCAAAGAAGCCTTATAAAGTAAAATTGGAGTAGAAATCTAAGTATCCAATAAATATCTATTTAAGTAAATTTTTATATTAGTGGCTAATGGACACATCTCTCATGCAGACAGCCCAAATACGCCATGTGGACAGGCTCATCTGAGGCATAGAGCTTACTTCTGCCCTGTTTACTGTAAACAAGAACTGCAGTAAAAGGCTGGGTAAAACAAATAATTTACATTGAGGAAATTTGTTAACATCAACAGTAGTGCGTCATTTGGGCAGTCCATCAGTGTGATACGGAAGGGTAAGTGCAGTGCTTCACCTCTGTAGTATTCCCTAAAATACCCATCTCCTGTCTAATCACAAGAGCATGAAAGTCAGACAAAAGCCATAGAAGGGACTTTCTGCAAAGAAACTGATTCGTAATCTTCAAAGCTGTCAGGAACACTTAAATCAATGAGGCTGAGAAGCTTTTACACCTATGCAACTGTAAGAAAGTGGGATAAAATCTATAATGGGTTAAAATGTTCGGAAAGGATTTGAAAAAAATTTGGACTATTTAAAAAGAAATGATAGTAAAAAATTAATTGTGCAAATGTATCATACTAATATAAGATGGTTTCAGAGGAAAATGGGTATGAGTTCTACACATAGGTGTTTCCTGCACTATCTCAGTAATTTTAAAATTTATTTTTCAATGGTTATTTCAATTGAAGAATAGCAAGACAATGAAATGAGATCTTGCATATGGAGGAAGAAATGCAATTGACATAGTAAACAAGTGGTAGGGAATGGAGACTCTTGGGGAGAGGAGGATGGAGGGAGGGAAAGAGAGAGAGAGGGAGAGGGAGGCATAGACAGAGTGGCAAAGAGACAGACAGACAGAGACAGAGAGAGACAGAAACAGAGAGAGATGGGGAAAGGCAGAGAGACAGATTCAGTGCTCGTGTAAAAATAAAAAAATCTAAAATTTAGACAGAGGAAGCTGTAGAAGTACACTTTTATGGAGTAGATTGAAGCCATTGAATTACGCTATTCATGTAGTCAGGAGATTATCAATACAACTTTATAAAAATATATCACATGTAACATATATGATTACTCTACGTGTAAGTTGCATGTGCCACAAAGCCTATGAATATTTTAAAATTTTGAATACTATTTGTAAAGAGATAAAAAATGCTTTCAGCAGAATCCCAAATACTGATGATAAAAAAGAAAACAAAACGCTGTGGAATCACTGACGTACACTCTGTAAGGATACAGAAGCCTTAGAAAGAGAAAAGAAAAAAAAAATCATCGAAGCCAGAGGAGCACACAGGAGTTTGAAGGTGCGAGTCGATGATATGCCTAACTTCAGAAATCACAGGAAGATGAAAGGAAGGCTCACTGGACTTTTCAATTAGGAAGTTACTGGTGAACTTCAAAAGCAAGGCTTCAGGCTGTGAGTCAGTGTTCAGTAAGTGAGGTAGGAAAGTGCAGTGTACTGTATCTCACTTGTAGAGGGCTGGAGCAAGCATTTCAGATTTCTGTTAGGATCCTGGCTCTGCCATGTGCTAATTATATCAAAAAACACACGTTACTTTATAGGCCTAAGATCAATTTGCTAATTCTAAAATGAAGATAATAACATACATCTCATCAACTGTAATCTTGTAATATTTATCACATGATTTTCAACATGGCACATGCTCAGTAATTAGGAGCTTTTTCTCTTGTTATGCTTTTTAAGTGTTGACTGAGCAGAAGGTGAAAAGAATTACTCATTATCATAATTTTCAATCACAGCTAACATTATATTCACTGGATAATGGATTGGGAGACATATAAATTACATAAATCGTACTTGGAAAGAAAGGTTTAGGTGACAATGTTTATGTTATAGATGTAACCATCGAAAACTGAAAATAAAGGAATATAGAAATAGTTGAACCAGAATTTCAGAAAGGTAGAGGCAGGGTAATGTTTAGATGAATATTGTGAATGTTTATAGGAAGAGAAAAGAGAATTAAAACATGGATTATTGGTAATAAGCAGATATGTGTTTCACATTACATTTTTTTTAACCATATGATGCAAAACTCTTGTTTCTACCAATTCTGACTCTTGGATTGACTATTTAAATCAGATCATGGTGATTTTTCTTGATGAAGTAGAGTATGATGTAGGATAGACCAAAATTGCTGTAGTTGGATATTGTCATGAGGAACAGTGTAGAAATTGGAAAATCAGTGGAAAAAGCCCAAGTGTACAAAGTGACTTTAGATATATTTTATTCTTCATAATTAGAAGACTTTTTCCACTATTATTTTATTACTGCTTGCTTTTACATAAATTGTCTGGGCATGCTTAGCTTCTTCTTTTTAATTTTTAAGTGAGGCAGTAAAAACAATATGCAACTAAATTCAAACTTGAAAAAAAATCCAAGAATGTTTGACAAACAGCGAGACAGATTGTTATAAAAATATGCAACACGGATTATAAATAGCAATGCATGTTGGTACATGACTGTAATCCCAGCACTCCAAGAGGCTGACAAAGGGGTTACACACGTGTTACCCAGCATGAGGAACTTAGAGATTTAGAAAGATGTGGTCTCAAAAATAAAATAAATAAACAAAAAATGAAAAAAGGACCTGGGAATGGTTCAACTCCTAGCATTGGAAAAAAAATGTAAGGTGTTTAATTAAGCAACAGAGCGTAATACAAATTAGAATTGTCAATATGTAATTATTTATGCATATAGGTGTACACATGTGTGTATATATACATGCTAGATTCAATATCATTATTTTATGAAAAATTAAAAATATAGCTAAATTGTCAGGGCTTTTCCAGCTTTGTTTTATTTTACCAGTCATGTTTATATCTCCCTTCTATAATCAGAAATTTTTACAACTTAATGATATGGGAGTATTTACTTATAACTTTCCATATATTATTTCTATATCACGCCTATGTGCTGAGCCAGGTATTGGTAAGAGTGGCATGTTGTGCACTGGGAGACAAATCCACTTGGTAATTGATTGGAGGCTAGTGGATAGTGATGCGTGAGACAGGACAGCAACAGGCAGACTGGAGCGCCGGTACAGCAGCGCACTGAGAAAGCATCATCTCAACAGTGTTGCATGGGGTCAGGATTTTGTCAAATTAAATGGGAAGAGAGATGACATTGAAATGAAAGAAATCAAACTGAATGCCTATGTCTTCCTTTCCCTGTACTTTTTTCAGTATATAAGTGAGAGAAAAACTAGCATTTCATTGCGTTTAAAGCCACAACAGTCACAGGAAAGAACAAATTCATCTAAAAACAAGAGAAGAATAACGGATTAAGGGTGAGAAGAGAGCAATGCTCCAGTACTTGTAAAACTAAAAGGAAAATCCTTATGAAGAAGGTCAGTGAAGTGGAAGATGAAGATGAAAAGATGATTATACAAATCCAGAAACAGCATATTAAGAATCTAAGAAAGAAAACAGGGAAACTGCCAATGAATGAATAAAAGGAAATCTTGCACACCAGAACTGAAGAGCCTGAGGCTCCGTATTGAAAGGGGATTTGACTTTCTAGCCTGTAACTGACAGAAGGCTCATCGGAGTTTATTGAAGTGAAATTTAACTAAAACTGGGGGTAAGAAAATTCAGAGTATCATCACGTAAAATCCACACCACGCGGACAGCAAGTGACACGGTCATCCATTTGTCTTACCAACTGTGTTGGCACCTCTAATGTGATAGAAACACAGCTTCACGACACCGAGAAAATAATTCTAAACAAGATTTAGGTATACAAGTGAACTACAAATTAGGTGAAGAGACATAAGGGAAATTTTCAAGCAAAGAGTAATGTATAAAATTACTCCTCCACACATACTTTATTTTAGAAGCAAACTGAAACTATTGAATTTCATAAGCTCTTCTTTTAGGATCTAGGCATAAATTGAGAAACATTTCATATATAATGCTTGCATATTTATATCTGCTTTTAGGAATTCCTTCTTTTTTTCTCCATTTAATCAAGCTAAGGTTTGATTCCAGAGCCTTATTCAAGTTAACTACTAAGCTTATGCCAATCTTAAAATTCCATTTGCAAATACAATAGTTACTGAATTATTTGCAGAAATTTCTATAGGAAATATTATATCCTTTTAATTTTTTTCTGTCCTTTAATTTCCTCTTTATATTAGCCCTGAGTCCATAATCCCAGCACTCAGGAGGCTGAGGCAGCAGGATCATTGCAAGTTCGAGACCAGTCTGAGCTACAAAGTGAGCTCAAGGCTGACCTGAACTGCATAGTGAGACCATATCTCAAAAAGACAATAAATAAATACATACATAAATAAATAAATACATAAATAAATAAATAAATCCTGAATCTAGCTTTTTAAATATATTTTGTTTTTCTTCCTGTGTACAGGGCTAACTTGTGATTTTCTGAAGAATATCTGCATTTCTACTTAAACAGTAATGGTTTTCTTGGTGCTATGGAAGTGGTGAGTTTCAGTGTATGCTCAATTAAATCTATAGAGCAAAGGTTTTTAGTATTTATGTTTTGAAGGTCTCAATAATTCTCAAAGTTTTATGTAATCAGTCTGTAAATTATTTAATGAATTTCAAATGATTATAACTAGAATTTAAGCGTCAACTTTCAGAGGAATCTGACACAATGGTAAGTGTGGCAAGTCAATCTCACTAACATGAATGGAACACTGAGAGGGTGGGGTGCTTGCCCCATAGGACACTTTTAGTGGGAAATACTATTTGGTACAAAAGCAATTTGAGGTTATTTCTAGTAAATCAGTCCCTAGATTTGTATGTGTTGATTGTATGTGTTGACCTAATACTTCTTTGACCATAAGGGCAATATTTCTTACATGCATGATTAACATATATGTTACCTATAATATGTACAAATATACTTCTGCAAAGAAAAGCATGCAAACCAATGAAAAAATTATGATTTAATAATGTTAGTAGTCAAAATTACCTAGATCAATTCTGAATAATCTTTATACTGCTAATGTTTGAATAAAGAACAATGATTTTACTGTAACTAAAAATATACCCCAAAGGTTACAAATATTGACACATCAAGCCTAGTGATTTACTTAGCATAAAAGATATCCCATATCTCCAATGCATGAACACCAAAAGCCTTTTCTTACCAATATAAACCTTGCAGATTCCCATTGTCTAAAGTTTTTCTTCATATAATTGTTTCCCTTTGTTTTTATAAATAAATTGCTTTTTGTACAATAACTAATGTTTATATGGTTGCTATGGGGTGAATTCATACATTGAAGTCCTAATTTTGAGTACCTCAAAATCTGACTGTGTTCGGAGCCAGAGCACTTAGAGAGGTAAGTTTCAAAGAAGTCATATTCATTGGCCCTGATCTCATATGACTGCTGCCCTTATACTATGACTGCTGTCCTTATAAGAAAGGAAATAAGGACAGAAACAAGCACAGAAGAACATGTGAAAACAGTCCAGCTGGCCACCTGCAAGCCAACAAGAACGGCACTCATTATGCTACTCCATCTGTGATAGCTTGTTATAGTAACTCTAGCAAAAATATACAGCAGTGTTGAAAAAATAAACATGGAGATGCTGAAGAAGTGAGTCTTGTTGTACTGAAAGTAAGGCCTGCAGATTTTACCTTTTTGCTTAGCATCATACACATGTGGTTTGAAACGGCCCCTCCTCCAGGTTCTCTACACGTCATTGCAGGCTCTGTTGAATGCATGTAAAGGCAGTTACACTCCCTAACAGAATGCAATGTGAAATGAAATGTTTTCTACCAAGCATCGTCGTGCTTGCAGGAAGTGATCTTGCATGTCAGCCTTCTTCAGGAGGTTATGCTTCCTTGCAGAGAGAATTCTTTGGGGACAACCAGAGAGTGCCATTGTTTTTCTCCTTGATATGAGCCTTTTTTTTTTTTGATATGAGCTTTTTAGCAATTTTATAAAAGTTGATTATAAAACATGTTATATTGAAAACTGTTTGAACTTCATGGATATCATAATGCAGTTTCCCTGGATGAAGCAAAAGTAACTCTAGGGAATAGAATAGAGAAAAATAAATTCAATAGTCCTTCCTGATAGGAAAGACAGGAGAGTATGCAACTGGGCAACACCAAAAAAAAAAAAAGAGGACAAATGCAGGTTCCCAGGGACGCTCTGCCACTGCATCCATCCCAGTGTGATAATTTGAAAGTAAGCATTTATGAAATAATAATGCTGATCAGACATTGCCTATGTGATACATATTTCAACTCTATTTATTCATGTTTAAACTTCTACCATCACAAATTTGCATGTTAAATATTGTCATAGATATTTTATAATCATAGCAAGATATGGATGATATCTTTTACAAGGACCTATAAGAAAATTTATTCTTTTTCCTATAGCATCAGTATTTCAGTAGCTATTTGTATAGTCATAGTACTGAGAAAATATAGTATTTTATGATTAGTTCATCTCTGTTGTGTTATGTCCATCTCTAGTGTACAATCTAATTGAAAGTAAAGTGAATATCAATTACTCATGGACATCTTAAATCTAATATATCTCAGAAGCTTACAACAAATTGAAAAGGTTGTTTACCAGAGAAATGTAAGGGATCATGTTTCTGGGAATTCTTTCAGATGAGACAGGAAAGAGGTAATGCTGAGCTCAGATTTAAGAACTGTGTGTTTACAAAGTGAAATATATGTTAGTAAAGTGAATGGGTCAGCTGCCTGTTTTTGCACTGTGTGCCTTTTAGGCTTTAGTCATTGGTTTTAACTTTCTGAGGTCCTTGATTCTTCAATTGTTAAGAAATAAGTGATACAGATTTGTTGGGATGTTATAGATCTAACCTGTGCTGCTTGATGTGTATTTTACTTATACTGCTCATCAAAGAATCCCTGGGTTGTGAGAAATGCTAAGAAGCTGTGTAATCAACCTTTTTCCCATGTTGAAACAAAATACAGATTTTTCCTTCAAAAATTTTCAGATAAACACAAAAAGTGAAATCTTTTCTATGAAAACAAAACTGATTTGGTGATTTTTAAAACCAATTTTCACACACCAGTACAATATTAAACAAAGCCATTATTTATTTTAATGGGGAATTTGAGCCCTGAGGCCTCTCTTTATAAAGAGGGACTTTTTTAGTTTACGCTTTTAAATGTTTAGTTTTTGGGAAAAAAAAGTAATATTTTAATTAATTCACATCTTTAACATGAACTAACGTTAAGACCAATCATTGCTTTCACAATTCATTAGTTACATATTTAATTTGATATTATCACATTTATTTCAGTTTTCTGAAGTGTAAGAAAAGCAAATGTGTCTTGGCATACAGTTTAAAAGAGAAAAGCCTTTTAATTATACAAATAGAGAGTTCGAGAAGTGTTCTTTATTTCTCAAAAGGAATGAGAAAAGTCGGCGTGTTGCTATTGCTGCTGCACATAGAGACGGTGTCTTTGTTTCATTCCTCTTTACCTCTGAATCCTGCAGTGCCATCACAGCAGATTGTATGTCCACCACTTTAAATGATAAGAGTTTCAATAGGCACTTTAGTGGAATTAGGAAAAATCTAACACTCTTCCACTGTGATGCCACAGAGCTATCTTCATTCTGGGTTTTCACGTCAATAAATTGTACATAATAGGCCTGAGCTTGTCTCAGTGTGTTTATGAAATAACAAAACAAAACAAAGCAACTCGATTTATAAGATTTATCTTGTGTTGGCAGAAGAAACCAAAATTGATGAACTGACAATATAACTACAGGAACTTGCTAGAAACCGGGTAATGCAAGGAATCTTGTCCTACAAAGCCTGTGTGTGTGTGTGTGTGTGTACAGGTGTGTGAATCCTTGTTGTGTTTTGCTGTTGTTGACAAGGTCTCCCCTCGGTTGTGTTAGCCTTCACCTCGGCCCTAAGTGACTTTATCAGGGTCATGGTTCTCTTCTTCTCCAAACATGTCCGCCAAGACCTTAAAGCGGGGTCCCCAGTCGGCCAGATAGTCATAGTCCTGGTCAGCGTCTGTGGTGAGAGAGTCGATGGAGCTGAGCGACTCTGCCACAGACCCATTTCCTTCATAGGCATACGTGGCCAAGGAGTCATATGGTGGTGCAGTTGGGTCCACGTCATTTTCCTGCAGCCTTTGATTAATGAAATCCCTTATGTCTGTGTTATCTTCCACTGGTGGCCGCTGGCGAGGTAGGCAGAGAGAGTCTGGTTTAATATCCCTGCGAATCTTGTTCTCTTCAATCGCCTTTGGATTTCTCAGAGCCCCTATGTCAAAGGCCTGGGTGTCTTCTTCCCCGCCGCCTTCATCGTCGTAGTGGATGACGTTGTCTCTGATGTCTTCCTTGGAGGTCATCAGGGTGTCTTTCTTCTTCTGCCTTCGCAGAGCTACATACAGCACAACTATGGCTAAAACAAGATAAAACAGAAAGTTGAGCACAGAACTCAGACAGGTCATTCTATGTCACCATAAGTTAAGATGCATCAGTGCTTGCTGAATTGTTTTAATGACCTACTATTATTTCCAAAGTAAGCATACTGTAATAGATAACATTATGTCTGTGCTGATTCCTTTATTGTCTAAAGTTAGCTTCATTTTGGAGCTGTAAAAAATGAATGAAATTATTTACACTATCACGTTTATTCTTCTATTTCTATATACTTGATATGAAATATAATGCTTTTTGAAAGTAATGAAAAGATTAAATAATAATTGCTCTAACCATACATAACCCTAAAAATTGATGTAATAAAAACTAAATATTATGCATTGTAAGTACAACAGAAATGTCATCAATAGCTAATTTTCTAGTTATATTGTTTCTCAATTGGAGGTTGGAGATTTGTATTTTTAATGAAATAACCCAAATCTTCTTTGAGACATGAGTTTTTAAAGGAAGATATTAGAAAGAAATTGGAAGCAAAAAAGAAGAAAGAGAAGGAAGGAGGAGAGAAGGAAAATCATGCAGAATACAGGGGCCATAGGTTGCTACATCGTGTGAAATCAGATCTCCAACTGCTGTGTATTCCCTATTGAAATTTTCCTTAACTTCATGGAGCAAGGTAATATTTTGAAATAAATGCTACATTTTCATTGCTTTAATGCATTTTTTCCTAGTTGACTCAGTGCTTGCTGTCCATTAAACTGATGGGCTTTCTTTCTTATTTTTCAGTTTTCATTTTATTTGTGTGTGTTTACAGCATATAATGATTACAATCCTTGTGGGGAGTTGGTCTGTGTACATCACACGCCTTAATTCACTGTTCATCCTTTTTCCTATTCCCTCCTCTTGATCTCCTTCCCATTTGCAAAAGACATAGCTCCCTGTTCCTTTTTTTTTTTTTTTTTTTTTTTTTTTTTTTTTTTTTTTTTTTTTTTTTTTTTTTTTTTTTTTTTTTTTTTTTTTTTTTTTTTTTTGTATCAGGAATTGAACTCAGAACCTCGTACTTGCCAGGCAGGGGCTGCACCCGTGAGCTACATCCGCAGACCCATTTCCCTGTTCCTTATTATCTGTCTTTGACTTTGCTCTTTAATTTATTTATACTTCAGGTGTTTGTTCCTTCAAAAGGAACATGGAACCAGATACTAAAAATAAACTCTGCTCAGCTTTGCTCCCTGATATCTCCTTTGCACAGTGACAGCACGAGGATAAAATCACAATTTCTTTTGCCCCAGCAGAGTCTGGGAGACTCTGTCCAGGAAGTAGAACAGAGGGAAGTCATGGGAATAAAGCTCCTTGCATTCCCTTTCCTTCTAACGTTACTGCGGGGCAGTCAGAAGGAGGGAAGCGAGCAAAGCAGGATTTCCATGAAGAGGGCTGTGGAGACATTTTAGCACTCTGCCTTTTCCCAGGGCATAGAGAATCCCAGGACTGAGGAGACTGTTTTTGATTATTAGAGTGTGTGAGATGCCAAGCGTTGTGGAGGAATCTTTTTTCTTTTTCTTTGTTTTTTTAGTCTTTTTGAGACAGGGTCTCAACTTGAGGTCACTTTGTAGCCCAGGCTGGTCTCTAAATCCCATGGATCCTCCTTCCTCAGCCTCCTGAGTGCTGGGATTACAGGTGTGTGCCACCACGCCTGGCCCCAGTGGAGGAGCGTTGCATACAAAATGGTATTAGAGTTGCCGCTTTGATGTGTCTGAAGGCCACATGAAAGAAACCGCAAGACAACATAATTTCCATGCTGCCACTCAATGCAGGAAGGAGATGAAAATGGAAAGCCTAAAGCATTTTGTGTTTGGTCAAAAATGTGAAGGAATAAACACACTTTACAGTGTATTCCCAAGCAAGATGAAAAATGACAAAAACCAGTACTGTGTGCAAGGAATTCAAACTACCTGCAAAGGTTTGGGTGCACTCCAGATGTATGGCTTCCTGAGGTGCGTGAGTGGGTTACAGCTGTCAGTACACCGACATTGTGAGCTGAAAGATTGCCTGACGTAGCGATGAGGGGTCAGCAAGCCAAAGAACAGCACCCAGGATTTGCCCAGTCTCGTTACATTTGCATGGAGCTACTGAGGGTTGACTTAGTTCCAAGAGAGGAGAATGGTGCAGGGTATTGGTTTGAAGTTAAACACCCAAATCAAGCACAAATGCAGATGTACAGATGCTACTTTCACTGTGTCCTCTTGAGGTTTACAGCATCAGCCAAAAACAGGTGCTAAGGGTAATGTATTACAAATTATAAGGATATCAGACATAATTTATTGTGTACTACAAATAAATCAGTGTGGAATTAATAGCTACACCATGCAAAGTGCACGAAAATTTATTGTTCAAGTCAATAGGCTTATCTGGCCCTGACTGTTCTTCACCAATAATTATCTAATACCGTACTCCATGCTTCTCTCTGTAGTATTTGCTTTTAAAATTTTGTTTCCCATCTAAGAGATAATGTCCAGTGTCGATAGGTGTCAGAATATTTTCGGTTACATAGTGAGTGTGCATACACAAGTGGTACCACAATACTCAGCTGCGTTTTTGCTGTAATCTGCCTCTAAAGGAAAGATTGGCAAAATGCACCATGTGAGCGTGGCAGTGAAATAGTGAGCGATGCAAGACCTCGGCGGAGTTGATGGGAGAGGGAAACTCCGAAACTAGCTCTCCATTAACTCAGAGCGATGTTACGGGATACACGGGCTTCAATCTTTTCTCTTTGCAGCGCGTGTAGATATTTTAGTCAGCTCTATTCTGTTAGAGTAGAATAGTTAGCATTTTGATGTGAGATGTAGACCTCCTTCTGGCTGGCAGGTTAAGCAGAACAAAAACAAATTGAGGTCTCTACACATTGTATTTTTTTCCTGTTTTTTATGTCTTATTTTATGTGACTGAAATTTTGAAATATTGTTTAAGTATGTTTCTTAAAAAGATGATATAATCGTGAAACAGACAAACGTAGTAGACAGCAGTGATTACTGGAATAAAATAGATGCAAAAACAGTTTTAAGTGAACATTTATTATAAGAATTTCATTGTGCTGAAGGGCAGAATTTTGAAGTTTCCTCAGGGCTTATTTGAACATATTCTGTGTTTAATGATGTTATTCATGAGTTATAAAGTAGAGAAATTAATTGCATAAAATTTAATTTGTATTTAATTCAATAGATCTAGATAATCTTGCCCTTAGATGAGATAGGTCCGTGAAGAATGCTTACTTATTTGGTTAATTGAGGAAAGAGAGACAGGAGAGAAAGGTGGGGAAAGGGGAGAGAGAGACAGAGAGACACACACAGAGACAGAGACAGAGACAGAGACAGAGAGACAGAGAAAGACAGACAGTCAGAGAGAGAGGACTAATAGTCAAACCAACCTAAAAGTATAACAATGCATAGAAGGATTGCGATCAAAGCCCCAGTACTAAGTCCTACAGGTAGAAAAATTGCTTCCACGTTACAAGACAGAATGGTACCACCAGAGTCACATCTACAAACTCTGATAGTCATTGTGCTTGTGCTGCTCTGGACCGGGTAACTGCTGTCTTCTATTACCACAGGCAGGAAATACAGCTCTTGCTGCCTGCGGCTGTATCCATTTCTTCGAGTTTCAATTCCAGCTGTGTTGTCTACAAAACATGACATTGATGATGATGTGGTTAATGCGAGCATCACCTCAAGTCTTAACGTTGGTATCTGCTAAGCAGTAGAAAGTTCTTGAGTTAGTAAATGAATCATCTTTACTTTAATAATTTCTTTTAGCTGTATGAAAGACACCAGCATATAATAAAATGTAATTAAAGAATACCTTGGGGAAAGAAGAATGATTACTATTGTCTGGTGTAAGAAATAAATTTTCTTTTCAGAAAGAATATATGATGATTTTAAAGACAAGAAGCTATTGATTGCTTTATACTTTCCTTCTGTCACAGTCTCATTGAAGAAAAAAATACTTTTTGAATGTTCTCAGATGTGTTACTGGAGTAATAACAAAGTATGAATATGTAAAACATTTTACATAAAAGCCTATTCTTTAAAATATATTAAAAGTAAGTTGACTTAGTTGTTCCAGTCTCTAATGCCATATATATATTATATATATTGTTTTTAATATACTGGATTTTTTCATATCCAGAATATTATATTTGCAAAGAAAAATATATAAAGTAAATATTTGTAAAGAAAATATGTGTATAAGACATGTACATATTTTTGTTGTTATTCCCTAAACAGTAAAGTATAACAATTATTTATATAACATTTATAGCATATATAATGGTAAAATAGCATAAAGATAATGTAAAGTATATGACAAGTTCTTCACAGGTTATATGCAACTATAACTTTCTATATAAGGGACACGGACATCTGTAGATTTGGGTATCCATGGGTGTGGTAGGGAGTCCTGTTATCAAGCCCTCCTCAATAGTAAAGCAATATTGCATATGCATACGTGTAAGCTTCTATGTGTTTTCACTTTTGCACATCAGCAAAAGGAACGTGGATGAATGATTTGTATGTTAAAAACATAAACTTTCATTAAAATTTCTAAGCACCATGCGTTATAACAACTACTATATTAATGTAATCGCTCTAAGGTAATGACAAAATCCACTGTAATTTTAACTCAATCAACAGTAACTTTATAAATTTGTTATAACGTAAGACAATAAATATTCTACCTTTATATAAATTCAATTAATATTCCTATTGAAAATAACAGGGGTTTTATTTGATTCATAATACAATTTTATTTTTTTGAGCAAATTAAAGTAATTCTTAGAAACAATTTCTATTTTATAAATATATAGCACGCAATTTATTACAATCATGCACAATTAGCAATTAGGATTAATTTTAAAAATTAGCAAAATATATTACTCAGGACAATATAGGTTAGTATTTCAATCATGTTCTGTTATTCTCCTTGTAGATTCCAAATTGAACAACTTGAATTTAGGTGCCTTCTCTACAGTCATTGCAATAGAAAATACCTTGTGAAAACAATATGTGACAGGATTGGAGTTTGCTTTGAAAGGATAATGTGCTATTGTTATGGACAGGATGCTTTCACACTAAGTCACAGGAGACTGCAATCTTTTCTATTAGATTCACTGAGAGTAAACTCATAGAATGACAAAAGATATGGAAAAATGGGAGCTAGTTGAAGTAATGAGGAAAACTTCAGCACTTGATTATTAAATATTTGGTGCTGAGGGAAAGGAGCAAAATTTAATTTGCAACCTGAGTGAAAAGATGAACAGAAATCCTGGTGTATCCGTTTAGAAAAAGACAGGGATTTGGTATTCTTTTTTCACTTTTTTGAAATGAAAACCAAGACTTATTTTTCAGTGTTTATTTTGTATATTATTTATTAAGAACTGATAAATGCAATTGATCAGGTAGCTAGATAGATGGTCACAACAGTCAATAAACATAAATATCAAATATCTCCAACAAGAATATATGTATTTGAGGATCTACATCAGAATAATCATGAAAAGGTGAGCCACAGAGTGCGGTGTTTTCTGAGTAAACTTAAAATTTATTAAAACTGTAGCCTTTCACTACCAGATATTATGAAATCAGGCATTTAAATTCTTATTTTTTAGAATAGAAAAGTTTAGGGTAGATAAAATGCCCCTAGTCACAGAACTAATGTGGTCAGGGCAACTCACTAGTACTTAACGCCCATGGATAAACCTTAAGTAGACAGTTCCCAGGATTACAATGACTCAATTTATGGTTTGCAACCTCAGAGTGATGTGGAGTTTACCTGTACCACCACTCTTTCACTGAAGAGATTCATGAGTATTGACCATTTTATTCTAAAGTAAGATTTGTATTAAAGATTTTGCTCATCTTTAGGTTACTATTAAGTGTTCTGAGCGCAGTTAAGTGGTGATATTCAGTAGGTTACATATATTAAATGTGTTTTCACTTTAAGATATTTTCAAATTTTTTATGAGTTTTTAGGTATAAACCTTACTCAGAGTAGGAAGCATCTGTATTTCCATGGAAGTACCTTTAGATTAGGTCGTGGTTTTAATGGAAACAAATTTAACAGTCTCAACAATATTAGTGAAAATGATGGTATTTAGAGTAACAATATTGTGTGAATGAACAAAGCAGCAGAAGCATTAGCTAAAATTGCTATAACCACTGCATATTTGAGGCGTTGTGTTAACGCATATTAATATATAGTTTTAACACAAATACTAGGAAGCTCACATTATTTAGTATAAGTGTGCGGTGAGATGTGAGGGAGTGAGCTCACAGGCCTTTATCATCGTTAGTACAAGGCACACATCCCTCACCTCTCCTGAGCCGTGTGTTACTCAAATAAAGCTGTTTCCATACGGTTATCTACTTGTACTTACAACTAACTTGCATGTAGGACAAACAATATATTTTAAACGGAAAACACCCTCAATTTCCCAGATAATTTATTTTCTTGACTCATTAACAGATGGTCTACTTTGCTAATGAAAGTTTGCTACTTTACTAGAGACAGGCTGTGTGAACTAAATACTCTACTGCTTAAAATTTGGGGGTTTCTCATGTAGGGTTTTCCATACTTTATGCAATGGAGTGCTTTGAGGAAAAGCACTCATTCCTAGTGCTTGTACCCTCGGACGAAGCTATATGATAAGAGGTTAATCTTTACGTGGTTATACTTACTCCTGAAATCACGGACTGTAAAATTTGGTTTGATGGCAGCCTCAGGTGTTAATCTAAAAGAGAATTGCTGCCCAGCAGGTGAGAGATCTCGGTCTGCAGCACTGACTATCTGAATTATCTGAAACAGTGTTGAGATTAAACTTGGAGTCAGTCATCAGTTTCAAAGGGAACTTACAACAATGGGCTAATAAATTTATTTAATGAAACATGCAAGTAGACAGAAATAAGCCTTTGGAATCAATATCAGTGGGCCAATTATTTACATTTAATTTTTAGAAACAATTCTTTAAACATTTACTGGTAATAATGGCAGGTACAACTACAGGACATAGATGAATTTTAAATCAATATTTGCATAACATAAAAGCTTACCAGCATTGAAAATTCTCACTAATAAGCAAAACAAAATTAAAATGTACTTGCTTACATTTAAAATTCAAAGAAATAAATGCTTTCTACCCTAAAAATGAAAATGCTTACTGGAAATGGAAATATCTGATTACCTAAAAGTCCTTGCAATAGCAAAATTTTGCACCAGTTATATTCGTGGGAATGAGTTTTATTTTCATAAATAAATAAAGTAATGAGAAAGAAAAAACACAAAACTATATGCCATTGTGATTTCATGTTAATTTTTCTCATTTATTGGGAAGAAAAATTGTTTCTATAGCTTTTCAAACGATCAAAACTAGGGTTTTTATTTCCCCAAAAATATCTCCTAACTTGCCCCCACACATTGAGTATCTTGCAATTAAAATCTGGGTACTTCAAGATACCTGTAAAAATGTGGAAACCAATGAACTTATAGCCAAACTATAAAATTTATAATTCACTACAGAGATAAGCACACTAGAATATCTTTATGTCATTTTACATTTTTGTTTTTTGAAACTCACAGTTCTCTTTGCATACCCTCTTGAACATAAATACATTTTAAAATTATAATCATCAATAACTTTGTGTCAAGTAGCATTTCCCAAAACTAGGGAAATGAGACAAGGGTATGTGATGTCCAGAGGATTAAGTTCTTGGAATAAATTAGAATTTTCTGAAAGAAGACAGACTTTAAGTATGATGGCCTGTTCCCAGGGCATAAATTACACATCTTATGATCATGGTTTGATGCCATTAAATTTAATTCATCTATTACTTCTTGTTTTGATCTGTAGTTGTAATCCAGTGCCATGACCCTGATCCACTTCCTCATGTAGCTGTGCACATGCAAGAGTATATAAATGATAAATGTGAAAGAAAGGTATCATTGGGAGATTGAGCATCAGTGCAATATTATTAATTTGAAAATTAAAAATTAATTGCTCCTCTAGTATGCATTTCAATTTTTAGCTCAGTATGAATTAGTTATACAGAACTTATTTATCCTATAAAATTGTCAATGGTCAGACTGTCACATTTCTGCATTAAAGACCACAACATGAAATGTGGTAATTTAGTCAAAAACTGATACAAACCCACTAAAACTTCAACTTCTCTTCACCTAGGCCATTTTTCTGATTTCATACTACTTCACTGATATAGTTTCTGTATGTCATTTAGGAATCAATATCTGTTTGTCCAATTTTGTTTTGTTTTCTTCCTATGACTACTAAGCAGTATTTACTATCAAAGCTTATGAAGGCTATAACTGTTTAAAAAGTACTTTAAGATTTCACACAGCATAGACTAAATCTTACCTGGAAGTATTACTTGAACATTTCTGCCCTAAGAAAAAAATCTCCCGTACAGATCTGCCCAGATCTACATGGCACCATCTGTCTTCCTATTCTTTCTCTCCTTTTCTGATAGATACATACATGCACATCCAAGCATGTGCGTTGTCTATTTCCCTAAGAAATAGAGAACTCCCATGCACAGTTCTGATGCCAGAGGCAGGATGAGACATAAACTGAAAATGTGCGACAAAAGGGTCATTTCAGGATTATCCTTTATGCACAAGTGTTGTCTGGTGGAAAACACAACACTCAAATGATACTTGTTAGACTGGAATCTCCACATGTAACAAACTCAGGTTCAATTCTAGTGGCTTCTACATTTCCATACACTTCAATTTATTAGAGAAACCTATGGGATTAAATGAGCTTTCTTCCCAAAGGGTTTCATTTAGATTGTGTAATTTATTGCAGAAACCTATAAGAATATCTGAAATTATTAATACCCCCAATTACCTGCAAGATAAAAGACTGTCATTTTTTTATTTTAAAAATAAATAGAAACATATTGACAAACAGACATCCATTTACAAAATAGCATAAGAACAAGGCTTTGAAGATATCAATACATAATACAACAACCATTGTTTATTTCCTACCACTTTGTAGTTATTTGTCCTATAATAACTCTGTATTGTTTGTCTTGTTCTTATGTCACTACTTTTGTAACTTTTGTCTTGTAGGGTGTCTGCTCAACATATACATCTACGGCACTGTAAGTGTGGTTAGTATGAAGGGATCATTGGTTTTCAGATTTGCAACTTTTAATTTAACAGCTATGTAGATAGTGGATATCACAGTAGTAAATATTTTACTAAGGAGGGTTAAGCAATAATGCCCTGTTGAGCAAAAGAATAGCTGAAACCATTAGTATTTGTTCTATTCAAAATTAGCACTTTCACATTTACTCAAATAGGTGGTTATGCTACTTAAAGGTCATTGAAATGTATAGTAATCTAGAGCACATCAAAACATTCTCCTGTTAAAATTAGGCACATAGTATTAGATTAATCATATTCTTGTTTTATGATATTCTTCTCACATGCACATGTTTAATTCTCATTTTGCTGTTCATTCACCCTTTCAGAGAAGTGTAGGGGAAAAGAAGAAATCTGCTATCCACCATGCCTCCAGAGACCCTAGGACTGCTACAGTCCATTTTACTAATGACTTGGTCCGCCTTTACAGCATTTCTACATTAAAGCAGACAAAAAGTGACTTCATGAACACACTTTAAATCATACTTTAAAGAGCTTAGATGTTCTCAGTACAAACAAACAAACAAACAAAAACTTTATCTCCCTCCTCAATAGGCTTAAAGCCTTGTAGAAGTAGGAAGAAAACATGGACAAAGACACCCTAAAGTTCTGCTTCCTGAGTTCATAGTTACAAGTTCTTCAGAAATTCCATAATAATAAAGTAGGAAAAATGCACAGAATCAACAATTTTAGATCCCAAATGATCCAAAGAACTTTACTTATACAACCAAGACTTCTTGGCCTGAACATGTATGTATCTGCCACTAAATAGTTGGTTTAATATTTTATGTGGTTTCCTTCATAAACACTTTTGATCTAGAAAAATAAATACAGTATAGGTGGATGTACTCATGTCAGGATTTACAAGGTAACACACACATGATAAATCTTTAGATACTTTAATCAACAATTTGGTAAGATACCTGTCCTGGTTTGGCATTTTCACACACCACTGTCTCATATGGCACAGATATTTCTGGAGGAAATTCATTGACATCTAGGACATTAATCAGTATGTTGACTTTGCTGGTTAGTAATGGGTTACCTGTTAAAAACATAAAAGGATAAATGATAATCAGATTTTGCTCCTTCCATAAATAGTATTTATTTCTGATCACCTTCATGAATGAAAAATACCTTTACTATTATAGGAAATTCTGAGAGATAGGATGACAGGAGTATAACAGAGGAAATATTTGAGGTTTCACTGTTTAGCTATCCAAGCATTAAGAGAGCGTAATACAAAGGTTCATCCCTGAAACCCACAGCCTGTTTAAAACCAACCACTAAACCTGAGATTGCATCCTAGCAGTGCCAAGTAGAATGAGGTAAACAACTTGCCAAGGTTCATACACAAAATGTCTTTACTAAGAGTTTTATTTTTCTCTCTAAATAAAAATATAGTGTTCTATGTCATATCAATATAGTGGAAACTTTACTGTCTGGAAGATCCTACTCATTTAAATGGCTCTTTCAAAATGAATCTTCCTAGAAGCTTCTTCCTAAGAAAATGATGATTGACTTGGGACTTAAGGGGAGAGGGATTTTGATAAGTGAGAATTAGGAAAAGAGATGTCAGAAAGTAGACTTCGGAGTGGATTATGGGAAGTGAGGATACACTTTGAAATGAAATTACGTGCTGGTGATAGGAAGGGAAAGAATAACGAACAATTGATTACAGCACCAAAATCACCCCCTGACAAAGTGTCAGCCCAAATTCTTTCACAGATATTTGCCCCAGAATAATGACTTAGTAACTTTATCCCTGTCATTTATTAAAGACTAGCAATTATCTAATAAGTTCACTACAGAACAGCGTAACTCATAGGTTTTAGTTTATTTAATATAATATTTTACCTTGTAAGTTTTTACACATGGATGAAGTTTTGAAGATCCTATTCAGAGTATACAGATTGAAGAATGAGGCGTTAAAGTGCAAATCCAAGAGTATGAAAAAGGAAAAACCAGCGTGATTCCTGTGTACTTTCTTTATTTATTGGCTTCTGTTGTGCCATAGGAGATTCAAAATAGTCATTTAAAATTCTGGAAAGCTTTAAAGAATGCAAACTAAAATCTTACTGAATGATTCTGACAAGCCTAAAAACTCTTGCCTTTAAGATTGATTGAAAATGAAAGGAAAGCCCTCTAATAAGAGGCTCAAGAAATGTTTATATATTAAAATATGACACGGTGAAATCCATCAACATACACAGCACTGACATAGGTAAACTCAAGTGAGAATGACGGATATGTTTTGTATCATGGGAGATAATTGTGAAATCTATCTTGATAATGCTGAAGAATGATTCGCATAATACATATTGCTTAAAAATTATCCCAAGGGTATTATCTTATTTGATATAAGCGCTAGATTTCATAAACTTAATTTTATGTTATTTAACCCTTATTACTCATTATTTATCTCATTTATTTGTTACCAAACACATGGTACTTATAGGCTGCTTCATAGGTTTTTTGTATGTAATATTGCATATAATAGTCTTTCACAAAGTGTTCAATACATGTTGGCACACGTTATTACTTCCAATACTATTATTTTGTGAAGATTAACTAAAACTACCATTTGCAGTGGTACTTGTAATTTACATAGCATAAAATATAGATAAAATGAAAAATATGGTTAAACTTTCCTAAAGAAACTGGAAATTAACAACAGTACTAAAGCGAATGCCTAATCCAGTGTGGTGGCGGCACCTGCCTATAATCCAAGCACTCGGGAAAGATGAGGCAGAAGCATGGACATGAGTTCAAGGCCAGCCTGGGCTACGTAGTGAGTTCAAGGACAGATTTGACTACACAGCAAGACCCTGCTCAAAAAATAAAACTAACGTCTAACTCTTCATAATGCTTGCAAAGTATCAATGTTCTCATAGATTAACTCAGAGTTCCTAGCAAATATGTTACAGACAATATTAATATTACCATTATTTACGTAGAACTCTGAAGAGAGAGGAAGCATAATTTCCTCAAAATGTCGAAGTACTGTGTGAAAAAGTTAACTTTAAAATACAGATGTTTTGGCTTCTTACACCACGATTTTGAACTTCATTACATATTACTAAAGAACAATATGTTGACCGTTATACAACTTTGATATAAAGACAACTAATTCATTTTATAAATGAGATTTTAAAAATATACATGAGTAATAAAAATTCTACCTCTGGATGATAAAAGAATGAAACTCTACTTTCAATTTTATGTGATAATGAGCTGGAAGTTCTAAAGCCCCATGAAGAACAAACTTTCTCTCTTATTTTTTTCAAGAATTAGTATTTGAGTACATAATGTTTTTATATAGATGGACTCTTTTCACAGGGAAAAAGTTTTCTTTTGCAACTATTTTTATCATAGTAACTTGCTTTTAAGATGCAAAAAAGGTTATTAAAATGAATTTAAGCCTCTTTTTCCATAAAAAAAATCTTCTTTTGCTCATTTTAAACTATTTATTCAATTCAAACATAGTTTGAATGTCTGACCCAAGAAGTAAATTGTCACAGAAATTATCATCAGTATTGTAATATTGCATTATTAATAGCTTTTAAAGGATGCATTAAGTAGTGTAAGCAAGACCAATATTTGCTGTGTGAAACTGTCCCATGCCTTGTATGATACCTCCACTTATGGAAAGTTAAGTGTTATAAGACATTGTAGCAACTAAAAAATAAATATTTAATCTAGGACAGAGGAAAATTAATAACAACATGTTCATATTGCTGAAAATGAGTAACAGTTTCATGGTTTAATTATGGCATTGTCATTTCTTTACATATTTAAAAATTTTTCATAATTACAAATGTAACAAATGTCATTCTATATTTCTCAATGCCAGTTAAAATAGCAACAATGTCTCTATTTGAATACAGAACTCAAATCTCATTGAATTTTTGTGATAGTGTTCAATTTACTGGAGTAATGTGGCACTCTTTCACATAGATATATAATTAATTAAATTGCCCTTAAAAGTAGTGATCTAGTTCCTTTCTGCCTCATTTAATCTACACCAAATCTGTACAGTACTGATGAAATTGATTTACCTTTGATGTAGCATAAATATCTTGATCAAATTATTGGACAAAATAAAACATAGAATTTAGTTATAAAGCAATATACTAAAGCAATCCAATTTAGTAAATATTAAGTAAGCAAAAACTTAATCAATTAATTAACTTTTTAAAAGTCAAACACCTTCCTTTCAATCATTATTAACCTATACTTTTAAGTTCAACATTCCCATAGATAATCAAAAAGTAATTCTATATTTCTACTCATGCTTCTAAAAATGATGTTTAATCTGTCCCATATCCTGATGATATCTTGACTATTATAGTACTATGAGTGAGTTTGAGTTGGAATTGCCTTATGATTTAATTTACAGTTCAGCTTTTACTAAATAATATGACAGTTTAGCAAAACTAGAAATGAGGGAAAATGCATAAGTTCATTTAACAAGTGAAACAAAATGTGATGAGGGTTTAATGCCTATACTAAAAATTGTCAGCTAAGTGGAAAAATTCTTATAAAGATTCACAATAAAAAATAAACGTTTCAACTAAAATGGGGAAGAAAATTTTGATATAGTGAAAAACCTCCACAACAAGAAAAGCCACATCCCAGTGGCTTCACTGGAGAATTCTATTAAATATTTGAATGATAAAAATAGTAATTTTTCACAATTATTTTTAGAAAATAAGTGAAACACTCACCACTTAATTATATGTCTCAGTTACAAAGTCAATCAATTTCACAAGAAATCTAGAGTACAGCCACGTATACTTTAGAAACATGGACACAAAAATTAGTATAATATAATACAATATTGCAACGATAGTACTCAGTGACGCAAGCTAAGGTAGCCTACATATGTAAAGGTGGTTTAACATCCAAGAGAAATCTCTATTAGGAAAAGAAAGAAAAATAAATGATACGACCATTTTAATCAATTCAGAATTAGCATTTGGCAAATCCTACATCCATTCATGATCAAGTCTCTCAAGAAATAATAGAAGGCAACTTTTTTACCTCAGCAAAGTGCTGCTGTAAGAAACGAGAACAAACATCACGGTGAAAAGTAAAATATTTTCAATGGTGGACCGAGGACAAGAATGTCTGCATACCTAGCTCTGCACTTTCATGTTTCTCCAGTGCAATCTGGCTAAAAAAGGTTTTTCTGAAAGAAGGTATCCAGATAGAAAGCCATCCCTTCTAGATGAACCCTTTTGAAATTGACCTAAATTCAGTGATAATTTGTTTTACAAAAAGAAGTAAATAAATCTGGAGATAGGAAAGATTAAAAACATAATCAGGAAACCTGGCATTGCTCTTCAGGGTGGTATTCTTTTGCTTTAACCACATGAACTTTCCATTCATTCACAGTTCTGGTGTTTTTACCGAGGTTTGCCGGGGAGGTACTTGGAAGAGAACGTGCCCATGGGTTCCACATGTGCCCTGGGACTACTAGTAACTTTCTCCACATAACTCAAGAGAAAGTGCACAAGAAAGGGAAATCAAAACAGAAACTAACCTTTTGTAACCTACGTGAATTGCAAGACAATATTTCTCCTACACGTGAAACAGGACAGTCCTGAGCTGCACTGCAAATCTGAGGGGAGTGAGAAAGAACACACTTCTTAAGGAAAGGACTCTCAGCCTCTTCGGTGTGGCCGCCATGGGAACTTCAAATGAGAACTCTTTTTCCTAATGAATTCACTAATAAATACACTAAAACTTTCAGTAAATCCTAGAACAGTGAAATTTTACATCTAAAAGAGAATTTATGTAAACTGGTGGTTTCCGTGCTATTCTTTTTTAATGCTGAGTGGTTTCACCATAAGCAAAGGCAATAGTTTATCTACGTTGATGTTTGTGTGGTATCCTGGGGATCTACATAGAATTAATTTGATGAAGTACCCTAGTAATGTAAAAATTGTTCAAATTTTACATCTTTCAATACCTGCATAGAGGTTAGAAAACTGGCACAATCTTTCCTGTGATTTGTGCTGGCACCCAAACAAGAATCTAAATCTACTCAGTGTGCACCCCGCTGCTGCCATAACTACTAATAAAGTACTTTAAAGACGTGAAGATACAAGGTGCTCAGCCGCACGTCTGTGCATGGAGGTGAGGAACCCTAACTTCTGGGAGTCAAAAGTATGATGCAGCCTCCTCACCATGCTGAAAGCAGCCCCATGTGCAGTTAAGGGTCAAAGTAGTGTTTCTTTTAAACCATTTTACATAGTAAACACTCAATAATATCAGTTAAATAGGAGAACATTTCTAAGAACCAAACAGAAATGTAGCTGAAAAAGTTAGGAAACTGTAAAATCTCAACAAAAGCAATAGTCTTATTTTATTATAAGGTACTAATCTGATTTGTGGTTTTTTCAATAAATGATATCAACTTTTGAATATATACAGGAGATAAAATTCAATTTGTGCTGTGTATTAAATTGCAACTACAATAAATTTGAGAATGGAATCATAGACTTCTATACCAAGAAATTGAATTACAACAGTGCAAAGTGAGTAATATATAACGACTGAATAATATTTTCCTTGCGTTTTATCTTTAAATCAGTTCACTTTTAAAATACAAATTAAGTTCAGCCATGTCTAATAAAAGCTTTGTTCAAATTATAGTGGTAAGATCTGCAACGAGACTGAGGAAGCTACAAAAAATGCTTAAAATTTTCATGTACACTTCAGCTAAAGTAAGATATTACCTTCTGTGTTGTTCTTGGTAAAACTTAATCTCCAAAGACAAAAGGAACCTACAATTACCTTGATCGGTTTTTTTTCTGAGAAAACTACAGGAAAAACGTATCATAGACTTGCTTCATATTCCTCCTTAAACCCTCAGAGCGCAACACATCCTTAGTACATGCAAGGAAATTAAGTCTCTAAATGAATAAATATACTCTACCAAACCGACTGAACTGAGAAGCTAAAACGAGCTATGCGAATGCTTTGACAGAAAAGCTCTATGGGTCATGACCCACTAATACTGTAATAATGATATGTTTTCTTTTAGTTAACCCATGAAGAACAAGGCCTATATAACTCTAGATGCCCTTTCACCTTATGTTGATCTATTTGCCATTTAAAAAAATCTTCTCAAATGCCTTGCTTTAAAATAATCACAACATTAAATTATTATGTTGTGGCCAAAAGTTATATATGGAAATCCTAAACATAAGTAATCCTCAGGGAAATGTATGTTCAAACTGCACTGAGCTAACATAGCACGTCAGCAAGAATGGCTTATCGTTAAAATAACAGATGAGAACAAGTGCTGACAGGAATGAAGAGAAAAGGGAACTCTTGGACATTTGAGTTGCTGAGAGTGTAAACTAGTTATGGTCATTTTAAAAAGCCGTGAGAAAACTCCACATTCCTTTAAAAATTCAACCAGCGCATGATTTGGAATGTCCACTCCTGGGTGTGCATCCGAGGAGATAAAAATCACTGTCTCTAAAAGATGCTTACATGACATTTTTAGGTTTATTGCAGCTCTATTCACAAAAGCACCACAAAATGGACACAAATAAATTGTCCATCACCTGATGAGTGAATGAGGTAAACACGGTCCATTTAAACATGAACCATTAATAATTATATTCAGGCAAGAGAAGTCCATTTACATAGATGGAACTGGAGATCATTATGCTAAGTGAAATGAGCCAGACACAGAAAGATCAGTACTACATAATCTCACTTAAGCAATATCTAAAGAAACAGACCTCACAGGAGTTGAGCATGGAACCTTGGATACTACATGCTAGGGAAAGCAGGACAGAGAGGGAAATGTGATGGAAGATGATCAGAGATAACTATGTTAGAGTGAGATGGTCTGGTGGATGCAAAATAATTCATAGTTTAGAGTTGTGCAATGTTTTCATTTTAGTCACCTATGTCACAGAGACTGGAAACTACATTGTACAAAATCCTAAGCTATGACTTATGCTATGTCCTTTCTTTAACCAAACTGTCCTCATTGTTATGGTTTGTGTGTAGATTCCCCTCAAAGCCTCATACCGCTATGGGGCTGGTTTCTAGTTTGTGATTGATCCATGGTCCGATGCTAGGATTATGTGTATGAGAGCTACACACACCCCGGCACAGCAAGCTGCATACAGTACAAAGAGGAAAAGAGGCTGCTTGCTTTGCTCTCTCCCACCACCTTGAACTGTTGCCCTGTGCCACATGCCACCCTGCCTTGGAGCCAGATGAGTACAGATTGAAACCTCCACAAACTGTGAGCTAAATAATCTTTTCATTCCTTAATCATGGGAATCAGGTATTTTGTCTCAGCAATGAGAAAAGTAACCGTGATACTCATATCGCACTATATCTACTCTATGTCTTTGCTCACCTCTACACACCACGATCATGTCTGCTCCTCTCTCTCCTTGCCCTTTTATCCAGAGGCACAGAATTGGCCCACCTTACTTCCCTCTGCTCACACATAGACCTACCATAGTCCATATAGTACGAATCCCAAGTATAGTTTTCAAAACTAAGGTGTTTTACTGATTGTTGGACCAGTGTACAAAACTAGTCATGACTGAATATAACATCAACAAGAATATTAAACTTAACCTCTTCAAAACTAAACTTAAAGCCTTTCCAGGACACTACTGTTTCTATTTATGTTTTCTGCCCTCCTCCTACAGCCCCAGCCTCTCTCCTTGCATATGCAAACCTAACCATCCACACCAATATCCCACTCCCCTCATTCTCAGCCCTCCTCAGTTTTAAATTTCATGATGTTTATGTCTCCGCTTATTCCAAAATCTTTTCTGCACATCTTTCTCACCATCATTCAACAAAATATCAAAAATTCATACTTAAAATATTAGGAATTTCTATACTGTGCTAACAGTTTCCTTGCCTTCAATCCCTTTACTGTTCCACAATCATGACACTTTTTCAAACTTACCAGTCATAGCACGGGCTTTCTTCTGCTGCAACTTTGCAGTCTTAAATTCTTTACTTTGAGATCTTGTTAAAGCAACAGAAAAGCTCAAGAAAATCCAAACCTTCACATTTTTGATTTGCTTTCTTTTTATTACTGGAAGGATTAAAGTATGGTGTGGAACAGAGAGAGAAAGATGGAGATAGAGAAGGAGACAGATATATTGAGAGAGAGAGTGAAGGGGAGATAGGGAGACATTGAGAGAGGCAGAGACAGACAGAGACAAATACTGAGCAAGAGAGAGACTGAGGGACAGATACGGGGAGATATTGAGAGAGAGAGAGATGGAGTAGGAGGAAAAGGAGGAGGAGAAACAATAGAAAAAAGGCAAAGAACCTAGAGCTACACAAAGCACAGTTTGTACTTCAATCATTTGCCCTCAATTTCCTATTTGCCTTTTAGGTTTTCATTTTAATGTGTCTTTAGCACAGCTTGGAGGTCATTATGTCATAAGCATGTCTGATGAGGATGTTCTCTCCTCTGTAATCTTTGTATTCTAAACTCTGAGCATGGTGCACTAATATACAGACAGCAATAAATAAATGAATAATGACAAAATGCGATTCTTATAATAAATATATATTTATAATAATATTTATATTTATAAGTATATTTATCAGATATATGAATATATTTATAATAAATATGTTCTGAAAAATGAATAAATATCAAGTGTAACATTTTAATGAACATGTAATATGTTTCAAAAATTTTGAAATAGTTGCAACTATATGTATAAACTGTATGTGTGTGTGTGTGTCTGTGTGCGTGTTTGTGTGTTGCATTATTCCAAACAAAGTTATAGACCATGGAAATAAAAAAAAATACATCAATAAATTCTTTGCAACAAAGAAATCGACAATTTAGAATTCCACAATGCACAAACAGAATATTATAAACCATGTTATCAATATAATATTTCATGTATGTGTTTCCTATTGTTTAATTTTATTTGCTATGTGACATGAAAAAGAATTTTTGAACCTGTATAGGTACATTTTTAAGCCAAATTTCAACCTTTATGAAGAAAATTCATCATGTTATTTAAACTTGCTGAGAAAAATCAAATGCTAATTAGGAAAAAAATAAGATTAGTATTAATGTTTTACGTGGGATATTGAAGGAGCAATTATCATGATATACAGAACTTCTATGCAATTTGATTATGGTACTGTACTCATAAGTTCAAATTTGAAAACAAGATGGAAGCTATTATACACACATTTGGGTTTACTATACTCGCACAGCATATAACGATGAGAAAAATGTTGCCGTTTTGAAATTAACTTAGTGTACACTATTATTTCTTTGTGTGCAGTATATTGTAGTGCTTTATGAAATAGCATGAAATTTTCAAACATAATTTTTCTTCAGGTATTCCTACAACCGCTATTGAAATGTCAGTGCTAGTATAAATCAAAGGGCTGGGGATTTGGTTCAGTGGTAGAATGCTTGGCCAGCAAGCCGGGTGCCCTGAGTCCTGTCCTTCTGTCCTCAGCACCAAAAACAAAAACTAAAACCCATCTGAAAAAAAAAAAAGTATAAATCAAGCTTATCTTTCAGTCAGAACACAAAATAACTTCATATAATTACTTGGGGTGGGGCAGGAAACTAGGAAATGGTAGACATTATCTAAACTCTTAAATATAAAACCAGGTATCCATGATAAATAAGAGAAAGACAGCCATTAAAGCAGCTGAAGGAAGAAAGCATAGTGATAACTTGCAGTCAAAACTATCTAACTGTCATAGTCAACTGTTGTATAGAATTATATGCTTTGAGAAAGATATCATATATATAAAAGATAAATGATAGATAATTTATTGTGATTGTGTCCACTTTTTTTCTTGGCCAAATATGTGTACAACTTTAAGAGACTAGAGAATTTGACACAGTTGTTCCAAAATCAGTGTCAAAAAGAATGTACATTTCTTGGCAACATTCCCAGATATTGTGATTTACATGTCTTGAATGAATTAAAAGTACCTGACCTCTAAAAACTATCTTAGGTGACTTTGATGCAGGTAATTATGGATTGACCTTGAGGAACACTAGGAAAAAGAATACAAGGCCTCGGGCTGTACCCAAAGTGAACCTTCCAGCCGTAATGTTAAGTGAAATAACTCAGACACACAACTTTAAATATTGTGTGTTTTCTGTTTGAAAAACCCAAAATATAGACATAGAGAAAATAAAAGGTAGAAGATGATAGCAAATAGGGAGATTTACCACAAAAGAGAAGAGGACCAAGAAATAGTGTGTGGGGGGGAGAGGAACCGGAAGCAAAAATAATTAAGATGCATCCTGCGCATGTGCCAACTCCCCAGGAGGAAAGTAATGACTACGTAGTGTAAGTATACACCCAGAGACATAAAAGTCTGGAAAAGGAAAAGGTGCCCTTAGTGTATTTATTCTTGGTGAAGGTGCCTAGAATTAGTGTAGCGTTTTAGAAAACAGCAAACAATATTAAGGTTGAAAGCATTAATTTTAAGACACAAAAGATAATCCACACTCACTATTGACCCTTAGTTCAGTTGATACACTACATGGCAGTTGGTCCTGGGTTACAGAAATACAGGGCTAATGACAACATACTGCCTTGTAATCCACTATTTGCAATATCTGACTTCAAAATGAACTTTGATACCCTACCATCTATAACATTCCTTAAGAAAAGTGATTTCCTCAGCCTAACAAATGCACTTTTCTTCCATCACAATATATAGTTCACCATTTAAAGACAAATGCAAATGACAATTCCTTTCGATGTATTATGCTTATGCCCCTAAACTCATTTTTCCTTTCTCAGCGTACTTCACTTTTTGAGTGTTAATTTAATGCATGCTACCACAGTGTTTTTAATCACATGTACTCAATTTATTTCACTTAACAGTATAGTCTTAAGGTACATCCATTTACGTAGAAATGTCTCAAGTTTATCTGCTTTATGGCAGAGTGCTACTCTGCCTGTCATATAAAACAAACAAGCAAAAACAAAACACAGCATTTATAGAACTAAAAGCCAGGTACTATGGTCACAAACATTTCTTCATTTTAAAAGTAATACCAAAATGATGCTTTTTAATATTTACCAGAAGATACCAAGAGAAGGAATAGCTGGGTCAAATGGAACCACTCATTTTAATTTTTTAAGGAATGTCCACACTGATTTCCAAAGTTTTGGGACCAGTCTATACTGTCATCCAACAGTGGAAAAGGGTTTCTTTTCCCCCACAGTCCCTCCAGTATTTGTTATTTGTTGATTTCTTGGTGATAGTCATTATTTCAGATGAAATCTCAGTGTTTATTTTTTAAATTTGCAACTCTCAAGTGACCAGTGATGTTGAATATTTTTTCACTTTTTTGCCATTTGTATGTCTTCATCTGAGAAGTGTCTATTTATTTCAGACACCAATTTTTGGATTGGGTCTTTATATTTGGAGGTGTATAGTTTTTTGAGTTCTTTATATAGTCTTTATATTAGTCCTTTGTCTAAGGAATAGTTGGCAATGTTTTCTCACTCTGTAGGTTGTCTCTTCACTCTGTTGGTGGTTTCTCTTGTGCAAAAGGTAATAAAATGAGATCCCATTTATTGTTTCTTTGTAACATTTCCTGTACAACTGGGGTTTTGGTCATAAAGTCTTTGCCTACACCTATGTCTTCTAGAGTTTTACCTATTCTACTTTTCCAATGGATTTAGTGTTTATGTTTTAATGTTTAGACCTTTCATTCATTTCAATTTTAGTTTACTGCATAGGGATACATATGGGTGTTTTCTTCTAGGTTTAAATTTCAGCATAAGGAAAGCCAGTGTTTCTAGCACCATTTATTAAAGAGGCTATCTTTCTTCCGCTGAGGGAGTTTGGATCCATTGTCAAAGATAAAGTGGCTGAATGTGTTTGAAGTTGTCTGCACATTCATATTTATGGCACCAAAACTTGTAATAGCTTAATCTTGGAAACAGCCAAATACCCATCAACAGATGAACAAATGAATAGGATGTGTTTTTTAATATATGCCAGAGTATTACTCTGCCATAAAGAAGATAAACTTGAGATATTTCTAGGTACTTTGAAATCATACTCTTAAGTGAAATAAATCAAACACACATGTTTCAATGTCCTACAGTTTCTCTGGAGTGAGAAACTGGAAGTGTAAATAAGAATCAAAATGTATAGTTGATTTTAAGAAATTGGAGGAAAATGTTCAAGTGGGAAGGGGCACAAGGGAAAGAGATGGGGAAAGGAGAATAGAAGGAAAAAAATGAAAACAAATCTTTTGTAAATACAGATGGGAAGAGAAGAGAACAAGGGGTCAGAGAACAAAGGAGAATCAAAATATATTATGTACAGGTACAAATTCCCTAGGATGAATGAGATCAATATTTATATCTAAAATGTACCAAAAATTAACTAAAAATGTACATTGAGTTGCCAAGAACCAAATATGGCAGGAAAACTTTTAAAATGTTTCCCAGTGAATTTTACCTTCCTGCCCTGACATGTTCTGGACTTAGGGGTTTGCTTCAACTGAACAGAATGTGGCCAAAGTGACGAGAGAAAATTCCTGAGGTTAGGTCATAAAAGGACTGATGTTCCCTTTGCCAGTATTCAGTGGGTTTGCTCATTTCCATCACTCCCTTTGCCAGGTTATGAATGGCCTTCTGCCTTGAGGTTTATACAGCAAGGAGCTGGAATCACCTTCAAACTAATAACAGCTTCTGAGGCTCAAGTCCATCATCCCACAAGAAATTGCAACTTCACCTGATCAATGCTCAACGTTTCAGCCTTAGTGAGAGAACCCTCCTAAGACTTTGTTTAACCATAAACTGATTCCTAAAGGCTCAGATATGTAGGATATCTTGGCTTAAGCCAAGAACTTCTGATGAAACTTGTGATGTAGCATGTGTAACTAATGACTGACAAGTACGATTCCACACATGTGATGAAAAATCAGAGCCTATGTTATGACCAGAAAGTGAGTTAAAATCATGATTTCCCAATTGAGATGATAAAAAAATATGAATTTCCCAACTGAGGGCTACTAATAATGACTGTATTTTTAAAAAGTATTTAAGGTAATCTGAACACTTGGGAGATTGAAGCAGGAGAATTGCCACATTTTTGAGGTAAGACTGGGGTACATGGTGAGTTCAAGACCAGCCTGAACTGCATAGCAAGACCCTGTCTCTAACAAAAAGAGTATGTATATAAATATATTTTTAAGGGAAGTTTATTTGTTATACGGTTATATGTTACCTGGCTGTAACAATTAAAACATCGTTTTTTAAATTATATCAACTGAGTATAAATTATGTTGTTCATACAGTCTGATTGTTAAGCTAATTAAGCATAAAGGCAATACATGGTGTTTAATGAGCATATAACATAGGCAAAACATTTCAAATTACAAGGAAATTATTGAAGAAGTCCTTCACAATAAAAAATTAGTAACTCTTACTGCAGTGTGAGACTAATGTAGCAATCCTCATGTAGTGAGCAGAGATAGAAATTACCTAATTATCTCACTGTTAAGCACATGATATGTGCACTAATTCTCTTATCCTCTCATTTTAACTATATGTATACTGTAGAATTTTAGTAAGTAATTTAGCAAGCTTGAATCGGGAAAGAAACAGATTACAGATGCATAGATATAAAGAATTAAGCAAAAATTCACTTCATTTATGCATACTCCACAAATTCTTTCTGATTACCTTATGCTATACTTATATGAAAATAACCTTGATTTGAGTTACCACTACGTACTTAAACAAATGAAAGAGGCTAGGAATATGTGTCCTTGTAATAGTTTGGATTCCAACCCATGGAACATGTTTGTAGTGAAATTATTAGGTTCCAATTCTACTTGGATATTAGTATCTCAGTGACACTAGCTTACAACCAAGATGGCTCATTTCATCAACTTTTTGATCTTGTAATATGGGCAGAGATCCACTCCTTGAAGAATTATTGAAAGTAATAAGTTAATGTACTTATACATCTATTAGAGTAACTATGTTGTTCAATGCATTATTACTTAGTATTGTAGAAACTAATTAAATATTTCTCATCTTGTTCCAGTACTTACTTTCTTGGCTATCTGTCATGTAAATAAATCACTTCAAAAAATATTGTTTTCTGTACACCCTTCATTATTTAATGACCACGCTGTTGTTTGTCATAACTTTTACAACTTCTCCCTGAAGTTCATTCACATCTGAATTTCAGTGTACTTTTAGTTATAATTTACTACAATTCATTACTTAGTTTAAATTCTATCTACATGAATTGCAATGTCGTTAAAGAACATCAGTCTTAGTTTTCTCAGAACCTATAGCTAACAGTGTTCTGTACAGAGATTTGCTTCTACAGAGTTAATAAAACTAAGTCAATAATTTATTTCTAGCCTAAATAATAGACACCAATTTCACAGTTTTACTTTTTTTGCACATATGAAAATGCTATCACTTATTTAATGTTAAGAAAAAGAAAAGTTGACAACATAATATATTCCTATTATACAAGGCAACAATTAGACATTGTCTAACAAGGAAATCTAAACTCTCACAGTGATACTTCATATAAACATTTTTCAAATATAGCATTTAGGAAGGTAGTTCAATGACTTCTTTTGCTTATTCTAAAAGTAATTGAACCAATCAACTTCCATTTGAATAATCAATATAACCAAGAAATAATTGTTTCTAATATGTTCTGTTTATAATACACACAATATAGGGCTTTATTGACATCAATACCCATTATTTTTAATTAATGACATTCATTACAGTAATATCAGAAATGAATAAATGGATGAATAAATAAAAACCACCTTGTTCAAAATTTGTGATAATTTGAAAGAAGTATATTTTTAGAGCTTCCCTTTCTTTTAAAATTCTTAAGGTTAATATCATAGAAATAGTAAGGCAGTAGTGCATAAAATAATTATTAAAAGTCAAATAAATGTATTTGAACCTACAACTACAGCAGCACTGATTAATGGCTGATTTTTAATTAATTGAAAGTTGTTCAATTTTTGTACTGTTTCATTTCAGCTGAGACATTTTATAAAAGGATAAGGCCAAAACATGCTAGTGCAGTCTGCAGTGAGATATACGCACACAATTTCATTCCTCTTGGAAGAGCAAGTGAGGGCTATTTATTTCTCATTTATTCACAGTGATGATATCCCATGTTTAGCTGGTTAGTTTGATCAATAAAGACAGTCTTAGGCTCTGGGATAGGAATAAAGTTTACTTTTAAACTCTGCATCTAAACAAAATAAAACACACTGTCTTAGTTAGTTTTCTCATTGCTGCAAAGTACCTGATGCCCAAAATTAAAGGATGAAAGATTTATTGAGCTCATAGGTGTAGAGGTGTCAGTCCACCATTGACTGGCTCAGAGGCAGTGTGGCTCATGGCCGAGGCACAACAGTTTATGGCAGTAGAAAACAGCAAAAGCAAGAAGAACCAAAATGGGGAGACAAGCCTCTTTCTTCCCCTTTTATTTTATCTAGACTGCTGGGTTTAGGGTAGTGCCAATCCGATCGTTGGACTGATCCAGTGATTGCTCAAACTTAATCCCAAACCATGAGTCAATCACGAACTCTAGATTTATTTATCTCCAAAAAAGCCCCACCTAGAAATCCATGAGGCTTTGAAGGAACATCTAGACACAAAGCATAACACCCTCAATTATCTCATATTATACAACCTTAATTATCTTGCATGTCTAGCATCCTTATTTTGTATACAGATACAATATATAGTATATGTTTCAGCAGACTGTCTTCCTGGCTCTGGCATTGTCATGGTTGATACACTGTGTCAACTTGGGGAGTCTACAGATTTGGCTGAGTGACTCAGGAGGAAGCCAAGGTGCTTACTTTGTATACATCCTGAGCCTGTGGAAGAGGAGGGTATGGAGATTGTTTGAGAGCTACATGCCCCCTGGGTAGGGGTAGGTAGTTTACAATGTAAGGGAAGGAAAGAGGCTGCTTGCTGCCATTTCTCACTTTTGCTAGTTGTTTTTGCTGTGTTCTGATACCATGAACAGTTTGCCTTCTGCCATGTGCCACTCTGCCTCTGAACCAGCCATGTATGGACTGAAACCTCCACAAACTGTAAGCTAAATAAACCTTCCCTTCCTTCATTTTGGGCGTTGAGTATTTTTTCTCAGCAAGGGGAGAAAAGTAGCCAAGAATACATTCAACGATCTGTGAATAAATACTTGAATTCCCTATAGCTCAATTTTAAGGATATTAGTTTGATATCACTGTTAGATCATTTATACACCATGTACTTCACTCCTAATTCTGATGATGAGGGCCAAGATAATGTATTAGCATGAGTAATCTAGAGTTTCCTAAATTGCATTAATATAAAAATTACAGCAATTAGGGTGGTGTACCATGTGCACTAATCATGGTGATCAGTAATTTATTAGTATTCTATAAATTTAATAAATTTAATCTTGCAAGGATCAAATAGCATTAAGTTCCACTGTAAAGGTTCCCACTTTCTTCCATTTGCAAAATATTTGAAGCTCAAAGCTCTAAAAGCAGATTCTAGATCTTGTTCTTATTACTTACCTCATACCATGATGATGGTTTTGTTAGTCATTGGGGAAATTAGGACTTCCATCGCTACAGTACAGTTTACCAGAGAAGTACCCACAGACGCTCAGTTGGGTTGAACTAGGAGAGATGTCCACTCCTACTCCTAAAATATGCACACGGTGTGTGTGTGTCTATGTGTGTGTGTGAGAAGATTTATGCTAGGTTAGTTTTCTGTTATTATTCAATTACAGAAAAATTATCTATAAGAAGTAAACATGACATGTGCTGCATTCGATCAGTTGTCACTTATTATCCCTAAACCATTGGAGCGAAATAACATGGTCACAGAAGACATGTTCCATAATACAGCGAAGACAACTCATTTTTATTCTATCTATCAAAAATCTTAGAAAGCTGGGGCTGGGAATATAGCTCAGTGGAATAAGCGCCTGCCTGGCAACCACAGGGTCCTGAGTTTGAACCCTGATACCACCAAAAAAAAAAAAAAAGCAAAGAAAAATCTTAGAAAGCTAAATTTTATATTCCAAATACAATATAATTAACCTGCTTTCAAAAATGTTGTATTAACTAAGCATGAAGTAAGATTTGCATACAGAACTACAATAAGATACACAAGAAGAGGGAAAGAATGATAGCAAATGAAAAGAGACTTCGAAAGATAGATACCTTGAAGAGAAAACAAGTACAGAATATACCTCAGAAAGGATGCTGGCTTTCCATTCTCCCTATAAAACATCTGCTCAGACAGGTAACTTAATGCTATTCTATCAGGACCTAATGTGGGACAAAAGGTCAATTTGAAAGAAGGTGTCAAGGAAGAAAAACATTCAGGAGAGGAGGTGCCCGTAATGTTCCTGATTTAAATTGGCAAGGAGGTGTTAGTGTCCTCAGGGTCAGATGGACAGAGAAGAGGAGAAAAGATTTGAATTTGAGGAACTGTGTTACTGACTTACCCAAGAAGGCCACTTGCTCAGCAAAATGCCATGAGAACTGGAGAAGCCATAATGTATATCACTGGGAATCCTTACCTGATATCTATTCAGATGGGATGGCCAGAACCCCCAAATAAAAGAACTTACAAAAACCACACAGGAAGAGTTAGCTTGGGACAAACACCTTACCTACTAGTGCATGTCAGTTCTAAAATGTGTCAACTAATGGAGCACTATATGCGGCAGATAAAAGAGATTTGTATATCTTTACTCCCCTATTCCATTCTGCCCAACAGGAAATTTTTAATTCCTGGGCCCAAGGAATCAAAGTTATAATTCACACTGTCTTTATGTTTGCTAGATATCTATTGCTGCATATAAATAAACAACTCTGAAATGCATTTGCTTAATAATCTTGCACTATTTCCCAAGGTTTTGTGGATATGACTTCAAACAAAGTAGTCCGTGTTGTATTCTTTTCACATGGTAAATATAAAATGATATTCAGGCGGCAAATGAACAGACTTCCCAAGAGATAGTCACGTATCTAGCTGAATTGAGTACCCCAAGCTGGAGATGCGATCTGAGCACCAATTTGTGATATCTCTGGCATCACAGGGCAGTCAGACTTCTCACAGGACAGGTCAGACACCAAAACTAAGCCTTTTCAACACAAGGTATAAGATGTCAGACTTCATGTGAAGAATCGAAGTAAACCAAAGGTGCTGAAATGGGCTGCAGATCTCACCGAAATCTGGGAAAGGTATCTGACTGTTCAGGGTTAGAAGCAGTTGTTCTAGATTTAAAAAACCCTCTCATGCTTATGCTTCCACCAAATGGACCCTGATCAAAACCCCTCCACAGAAAAGCCAAAAACTCTTCCTAGTTTTGAAAGTTTAAATCACCTGTTAAAGTGTTATAAATATGCGCCAGATGCATAAAAGGAAAAAAGGAAAAAAGACAAAATCTACCCAGAAAGCATTTCCGAAGCCTTTCAAAAGACTATAAGCAGACAGCCGGAGGCAATGTGCTTCTGTTAAAACAATGTCAAGAGCTGCATGTTACCCCTTCCGCCCTAATTATTACCTGAGAATCCTGTGAAAATATGTTTGGATATCACATCAGACAAATACCTTCTATAGTCAATCTCAGTTCAGGAGACTTCCTTCTTCACCAAGGTGAAACCAACTCAAAGGATAATTCCTGGAAATCCCACAGATTCTAAGCAACTATTTGAAATGCAGTTAAAACATTGGTGCATTCCACAGTTATATTCATTAAATATAATTTCTAATAACAGGAGAAAAAAAAAGGATGCTTGCAAAACACTCTTCCATTTCAGAAAATATTTCAGAATGAGTGATTTTATGTGATAATTATTTCCTCCTGCCTCACTCATAGAACTCCCAAGGATACAGACAGAGGGATTGTGCATGGGAGAAGTTCGCACCTCGGTGAGATTTTGAAAGTTCTGCATGAGAAAGGATACGGTCACACCAGGTACTCACGCAGTCTCGCAAAACAGTGCTTATTGGCAGCTGTCACATTTTTTCTAGACTTACGTTACAAGGAAAAGGAACAGGTTTCTGAGTTTCCCGGGGGAGTTCTCAGCTGTCATTCCAGAAATGAAAAACACCTCAGCAGGGACTCATTTAAAAGTGTTAAATCCAAAGTAGCACAGTATAACATCAATTCTGTCCATGCCATACTTACTAACTTTACTCGCAATTATGGAGAAATTGTATTGTGCTGTGCTTTCTCTGTCTAGTAGTTCATTGGTGGCGATGGTTCCTTCGGTTCCATCTATTGTGAAGTAGTTGTCCCCATCTCTCTTCCAATCTATGAAGTACCTGTGTGTGCAAAGAGGAGATGCAAATGTGCCATGATTACACATTTATCATAATGGCAGTTAGGCCAACTCGACGTACTTCCTTATTTTGTTCCCTGTAGCTATTATCTACATTGCAATAAAGAAGAGTGTAAATGACAGCTTCTTTATTGCAAAGTCAGTATGCTCAAGGGGAAACTGGAAATAATGAAAGATTTAGTAGTCCTGCTGTTCATGTTATTTCAGGGTCTTGACACCTTGAAAGCTCAGCAGAGACAAAAATTCTAAAGCTGACCATGGATTTCCTTAACTTACTGAATATTAAAAGGGGTTTGAGCAGTAAAAAGTACTTTCACAGGGCCTGTGGAAAGGGTTAGAGCTGGCAGACATCTGGAAGCAACTAGAAAAGCCTATTGCAAAACAGAGGTAGAATCTTTTGTGTTTCCACGGTTGGAAAAACAAAATCACATTATGGAAAATAGAGAAAGAGATTTTATCTGACAGTCTGGTGATTGTGCAAAATTATTTCCCCTCAAACACATAAAAAAGGAGCCATTGTTGTTTTATTATATTATATATCAGGACAACTTTCTTTTTAAAAGCAATGACCTTGGCTAATGATGCCATTTTATCTTTTTTATTATCCGACATTTTCAGTAATAAAGGGTACTGACTTATATGCAGCAACTGGGGTAGAAAATACAAGAAAATGAATAACCAAGCAAATGGCATTTATTTAAGTCTTTCAGTAGCAATAAACAATGTAATAGGAATATTTTCAGTCATAACAAGAGTTAGCATTTTTAAAGCTTACTGAATAATATACACTTTCCCAAGGATTTCACATATTAATGAATTGCTCCTCACAACATCCCTAAAATGAATATTGTGAATCTGCGGAGACATGAGGAAAGCAAACATAGAAACATAAAAGAACTTCCCCAAATTGACTTAGCTTGAAAGTTTTAGGCTTACACTTGGAGCGTATTCCTAGGAATTCAAAATAGAAATTGTGTAGGAAAGGCACTCCTAATCATAAGGTACAATGCACAACATACTTATCAATATTATTATTCTGGCCTGGGAACCAAGAAGAGATCTTTCAAAAGAGTGCCTGAGAGCCGATGACATTCTTGCAGCCTGCCTATTCAAATCCCCTGTCTAAAAAAAAGTGAATCCCTTGTCTACCATGAAATATCAGTTAAGAGACATTTATCTTCAAACAGCAGGTTATTATTTTCAAGAAAAATCTTGTTATGTGAAACTGTAGTGGTTTGCATTTCATTTCAGTGGAAGTTCAAAAATAATTTGCCATTACAAATGAGATTTTTGAGCTTAACATGCCAATATTTGTTAGTTGCTGATTTCCCAACCAGAAGTTGCTGAGTATTATTGGAATAGCATAAGAACCATGCTGTTAATCCGCTTTTCATATCTCAGATGTTGATTGGAGGTGCAAGAATGTACTGAAACTTTCAGATGTCAATGTAATAGCTGTCTCACAAGAATACTCTCCAAAATATAATTTAAGACACCTTTAAAGTTAGAAAGCACAGGGATATAATAAGCTTTGTTCTCCATTTGCTTTTCCAAAATAGAAAGCATTTTCTCAAAGCATTTTTTCTCCTTCTGCACCTCTAGTTAGCTAAGGATATGTCTAAATGAGGAAGAAACTTGCCACTGGACACCCTCAGGCAGTGCCTCTGGAAGAACCGTTTGTGTGGATTGGTTTTAATTGTACAATTCATTATATATATTCTGAGAATCACCTTTGCAATAAACACTGCAGTGTACATAAAATGCAGTGCAATAGCTAGCATTGAAATATTGGAGAGCAATGTGCCAGCAGATGATCTCTTGCCACACACACACACACACACACACACACACAGAAAGCTCTACAGGGTGGTCAAGAAAAGTCTCCGTGGTAAAATCTAACAATTCAGGCACACCTTTGAGCATGTGATGTTTGGCTGGAGCTAGAAAACTACTCTTCCCCAAGACAGACAGAAATTGCTGTCCAGTTTCAATTCCTATGTTTTGGGCTACTAATAGCAGCTATTAGCAAAATCAGATTCACTGTGTGATGGGCGAGGTGTACTGGAAAATGATAGGAAAGTTATCTGTAAATTGAAGGACTGTAAAGACATTAAAGAGTGCTGAAAGACAGGGTGGCCCAGTGCAGTTTAGTGCTGCAGATGTTGAAAAATTTACAGGGGTTTTCACAGAGTGTCACACACTCATGTGGGCTTACTTGGCTATCAGTAAACCGTAGACATGCACTTTATATGTTTAACAGTTCTTATACAATTTTATAATTTCTACATCTTTATTCTTAATTATTGTTAATATTCTAATATTCTATATTCTTAATATTAAGAATATTCTTAATATTATTTAAAGTACTGTAAATATATACTACATCTATATTTGTCATTTTAACTTTTTATGGGTTACTTCTTTTGTATTCTATTTCTTCTTCACTATTTTCTTAAATACCTTTGTTATCATGTAAATTATTTAATGACTTTTAATGTGTCATTCATATTTTAACATCCCTGATATTTGCCTTATGCATCGTAGATTACTGGATTCAAATCCATATTAATTTATTGTGATATAAACATAGAAATATGATGCCAACAAAGCTATGAACTATTATTATATATTATATATACATATATTTATATATGGCAATATATAATATGACAATATATCATTACTATATATTATTAAAACTGCATAAAAGCAAATACTTGGGGAAGAGCTTCAGGTCTGTCTGCTCCTTTTCATAGCTTTTACTCTGGAAAGTACCCTGAGCAAACGTCCCTGACCCGGGGTGGAGACAGATGACTCTGGGCGTCTTATTTTCCCTTTCCTGGGCCAAGATCCGATAGACCCTGTATTATCTGTCTGTCAGCCGAGAGAAGGAATTAAACCCATACGTGGAGTTGAGTCAAGAAAAGAAGCTGCTTGCCTCAAAGATAATTCTACCAGGAATTTAGCTTCTGAAACTTGGAATTGAAGGACAAGAGCAATGTTCGTACCCTGACCCTCCTGCTAAGATGTCACATCCCTAGGTTGTCTGTTGAGAAGTCCTATCACCTCAGCCATACATGCCAGGCTGTACACTTCTTATCAGGATATCTGGGAGAGAGAAGTTACAGGGAGGAAAGTCAGAGTCTTTTGCTATTCATAAGGAATTTTCATGGATTTTCTTGAATTAATGATATTTCCTTTGTTGTATGGCCTTAGTTTTTCCAGTCAATAAATTATTCTTTATTTAAAAAAAATAACTATCACCATTTGCACTTATCCGACCAGGAAGTCCGTGTGGAGCACCACTTAGTAAGTGAACTTTCCTCAACTTTCGTAATTCTTTTCTGCTTCTGCAGACTTTCATTGGAGTTAATCTTTTGTATTTTAAATCATTCTTTATTTGCATCTTTGCAAATCATTTTTTTATTATAAAAAGAATGTAAAACAATAACACAATAACAACAACAAAAAGAAAAACAATAAAACTGATACCGAATTTCAAAACAACATGGTAGGGTTCTTTACAATGTGTACATCTTTATTTGATGCTACATAATGTTTAAAGAATGTGTAGATTTGGGAAATGTAAAATGACAAATGTTCACTTGGTACATGTAACGGGATTGCCTTTCCGAATTAATGGCCTTTTAGAAAGAGGTTAGCCTGGTACATTTCCATGTCTCCGACTGCACAGCATATTATTCTACATAAATCGTATGCTGCTTAAATAATACATTGAATTCAGTGCAGACCAAATTGAAAGTAACATATATAGTAAAGAAATACATCTACTTAATAAGAAATATTAAGGCAATACATTTAACTTTATGAATATCTTATTCAAACCAAACTCAATTTCTGACTTATTGTAAACTTTTTCAGCAATAATAATGTCCTGAAGACCGAAAATCTGTTGGTCTCGGTAGAAGTGGAAAAATTAATCACCTTACAGAAATTAATATTTGCAGGCTGTACCATTATTTATAGTTAATTCAAACAGAAGTCTAATTTTATACAGAGAGTAACTATACATATAGACCTTAATTAATTAAAATTTTAAAAGTTTCTGACAACATATAGTACACAGAAAATAACATAAAGTTGAATAGATAGCTCAGTGTTAAAATACTTGCCTATATTGCACAAGGATCTGGGCTCAAGGCCAAGTCACACATAAAATGTGTAAATAGAAAATAAATATGCCTTTATAAAATTTTTATATCAACCACAGATTCAAAATCTTGCAACCTTAGTTACTGAATTTCATGTGTGTATTTAGTTCATTCTAAAACTGACATAAAGATTGCCATGTACAAATTAACCACAACTAACATACAATTAAATATAGAATGAATAACAATAATTGTTGCTACACACACACACACACACACACACACACACACAAACATACACAAACAAACACACACACACACACACACACACACACACATACACACAAAGGGTTGGGGATGTAGCTCACCAGCGCAATGTCTCCCTGGCAAGTGTGAGGTGAAAAGTTCGATGGGACAGAGATTGTGGGATGACATATAGATCCACTCACTCTGTACAATTAGTGTTGGACACTTTTTTCTAATGCATTTTCTTATTACAATGTATGAAATATGCAAAATAAGGCATGCTTAACAGTGTCACAATGAGCGTTATTATACAACCGAAGTGAGAAGGTATACATTGCCTAAACATAGATCCATGCATCTCTCTATGTGTGTATTTTCCGTCCCTTTTGCCTTTGTTACGCATTTTATGTTATCCTCTAGAAAAAAAATCCTTCCTGCTATGGTTGATACATTGTGTCAACTTGGGGGGTCTGGAGGTTTGGCTAAGCGATTCAGCAGGAAGCCAGGGTTCTTACTTTGTACACATCCTGAGCCAGTGGAAGAGGAAGGCATGAAGACTGTGTGAGAGCTACACGCCCCCTGGGTGGGGTTAGGCTGTTTACAACGTAAGTGGAGAAAAGAGGCTGCTTGCAGCCATTGCTAACTTTTTGCTGGTTGTTTTCACTGTGCTCTGCTGCCATGAACTCTTGCCCTCTGCAATGTGCCACTTTGCCTCAGAACCAGCCAAGTATGGCCTGAAACCTCCATAAACTGTAAACTAAATAAACCTTTCCTTCCTTCATTTTGGTGTTGGGTATTTTGTCTCAGCAAGGTAAGTAACCAAGACATTTCCTAAATGTATGTTTAGTTTTGGTGTCAAGTTGCAACACACATCACCTTCACCTTTGAAATACCTGAAATATAAACTGCCACACAAAGCTCCAAAGAACAAATCACCTGCACAAATTTCTAGGCTTTATTTCCCATAGTGGTGCTTTGGCATGACTTTCATTCACTATTTTCTGCTTTCTGGTTCATATTTGTGAGATGTGACAGTCCCCTTTCTCTGGATGTTATCCTCCTAGAAAGATTAATGCCTTCTGGAGTACAACTGGGCTTGATTATTATTTCTAAGCATCTTCAGCATCTGTCTCCTACCTGACTAAGGCTGACTGTAGTTATAGTGCTTGGTCATGCAGTTTCCCTAGGGCCTTGCCTCTATCGGGCTATTTATTGTGTTTAACTAAAGTGCAAATGTTAGACAATAAACCCTATTGCAGTCACTTGCCCAAAATAACATCTCAAAGATGAAAGAACAATGAAACCAGTTCTACATTGTCTAGACATTACCTTAGAAATGATGGCATAATTTAGACTATATGAATGGTATTCAGGAGAGTGAGCCATCAGAACTTTTATTTATAGTTAGGAATGAATTGAATTATTTCATAAAAATGTCTTCCTGAGATGACAATGCACAATGTATCAGCTATTGTAACTGTCCTAACATCTTGTTTTGAAGCTCGGTTGCATTATGTTTATCATTTTTAAAAAAGATAATAACTAGGATAAGAGAAAGGAGAAAAGGAAGCAAAATATTATATATATATATATATATATATATATATATATATATATAATATACACGACAGCTAAGAGAATGGTACTACTAATATTTAGTGGTTTATTGAAAGGTACAGTTAATGTTTGTTTGATCAGTCTTGCATTCTTACATTTGGTAATCTGAAAAATTTCGCTAAAGATGGCAATATGTAATATGACAACCATTGTTAGTCTCCTATCATTGTATTTTGAAATTCTTTCATTTTTTGCTTTGTGTTGTTTTGTTTATGTTTTCTCTTTAAAAGAAAAGAGAAAAAAAATCTTCCTGACAACCTGATTAAATTTTAAGAATGATATATCTTAATGTGCATCACTGAGTCTTCAACATACTTATTCTGAAGTTTTTTATTCAAATTATTTTTCTAAAAGAAAACCAAACGCTTACTGCTCTTCATCTTCCTTGGCTCAGTTTATTTTCTCTGGGTGTCGTGGCCAAAGGCTCTGAGGAACATACGCTGTTTTATCTAGAGTATTTTACCATTTGAGAGTCAAATGGTTTATTTCTCTTCTATCTAGAAAGAACAAATTTTATATTTCCTGCAAGAGACTTTTCTCCAGAAATTGCTCTCTGAAAATTATCCACCTTTGTGAGGCTAACACCTTGAATATTCTCTAGTAAAAACGAAATGGATTCACATCTTTAATTTTCTCTTGATCACTGAATATTATAGTATTTTCCAGCAAACGAATTTCGCAAATATATTGTAACACATTTAAGGAAATTAAATTTTAATACATGAAAAGATACAAAAATGTAAGTAAAATATGTCTACCATCGAAAGGCAGTTAAAGAAATCCTGGAGCAAAGGGAAAGACCTGTGAAATGAGCACGCCTTCAGAGCTTGGGAGTAAAGTGAATGACCTGGACCCTTACCAAGTAAAAAGCAAACACAAACGGATTAGACCAGTGACATAGACTATGTTGCCCTGGACAGTAGCTTATTTTGGAAAATCCCAATATGCATAACAAGGAAACTTCTAAAATAAATCATCCTAAGACATATTTGGACACTTATGTCATTGAAAATATCAGTATAATAATGTATAATTTATTTGAAAAGAATATTCATCAGTGAATTTACAGTGCCATACTTCATAAAATGAAAGCTATAGTTCTGCGCCATGCATCCATGGAATTTGGTCTCTACACCATTAGTAATGTGTAAATCATATACAAACTTTATGATTATGCATAATTTTTTAAAGACTCCTATTTATGACTATTTTTGTGTGTGGCACTTTTTAAGTCATTGATTTTTAAAACCGATAACTTTTCCAAGGAAACAACTTGACCACAAAGAGATCCATTAAAACAAAACTTAATGAGAAAAAAATCCATCATATATTTTTGTTTTTACCTATCTTTGTGAATGTCAATATTTTCATAGCCCAATGTGCCATTTTTCTGCTTTAGATTGTTGTAATTTCTAAATCATTTAGAAATAAACACATACATACATACATTAGATTTGTTTCCGGTGTACAGCAGGGTCCATAGTTATGCTATATAAAGCATCAAACTTTGCACCATTTTCCTGCCTCCTGGTGATATTTTTAGTACTTTATTTAGTAAGCTGTTGAAAATTAAATTTTACTTTTATTTTCAACCAGGCTAATATCAAAAAGCAACTGAAAATTTAGATAACTTTTTCAATATGAATGAGTAGCAAAGCAATTAGCAGTGAGTGTGACCCATGGAAGCCGGCTACATTTGTTCAAACATTTTCCATCTTTCATGAAAGTAAAACTTGATCTTCTTGAACCTCAATTTCTCTCACTGTAAATCGTATCGACTCTCATATTTCACAAAATCTGAGCACTCTGTTCACCGCGAAAGAAGCACAGTGATTACTGCAATGTCCTTATATTAGGATAGACAATTGTGATCAGTCTAAGTATATCTGAATCCTTCATTTGGCACACATTTAGAAAAATGTGTTTTGTTTTTACCTGTGCAAACATAATGATCAGGGCAAAATTATAAGTGTGTTATCTTTCTTTAATAATGCTAAATAAAAATAGGATTCCATTACACATTGGGGATTCAGATAGACCTATAACCTGCCAAGTGTGTATGTACAATCACTAAACCTAATTGTCCCAGGGGGGTAGGTACTGATGAGTTTGTTGGCAATGGCTATCTACTGAGACCAGGAGAGGTTGCAGATAGGTAACTGAAATCAAGGACAAACTTTAAAACTTTAAAACTCACACTAACATGAAGAAATGACAAGCAAGGTTTACCAAAACTCAATGTTCTCTACTTTGTTCACAAAATCCTGCTTACTATTACAAAAAAAGATCTCTCTCTATTTCATCCCCTTCATCCTAAACATGTGCACATTTCATTGCCTACTCCAAATCACTTCACACGGTCCCACATTTCAGAATCTTATCCTTCATATTTTTTATAGCCACTAAAACCACCCTGCAAGTACAGCCATGGTACTTAATGTACTTGTTGCTTATAGCACAGATACATATGTACCTGCTATGATTTGCATCTGGAGTGGCCCACAGAGATTTGTATGTTAAAGTCTTGTTCACTGAGCTGTACCAATATCAGGAAGCAGTGTAAATTTAATAAATTGAATTTAATGGAAGGAAGGGACTTGAAGGGACTATTGGAACCTCAGCCCATTTTTTTCTGTGATTGATGGCTGCCATAAAGTCAACAAGCCTCCTTTGCTGTACACCACTATCCTGATTTACTGACCTTTTTCAGACCAAAAGCAACTGAACCAAATAATCATGGAACGAGATTTCTGAAACCAAGAGACAAAAATCCACACAACCAACCAACCAACCAACCAACAACAAAAAAACCTACTGTACTTTCAAATTGATTTTATTCATGTAGTTTGTCACAGCAATGTGTAGCCTTTTGAAATATCAACCTCCAAGTGAACAAAGACACTTGATAATCAGTACTCTATTGAATAAGTTCTCACCTGCTCTGTGAGAAATTATTTAATATTTAGTAAAATTGCATTAATGTAAAATATGTATCCTAATATATATAATGCAGTGTTATTAGTGAAATTTATTAGGTATGAGCATTTGTGTATAAGTGCAAGTATATTTTTTTTTCAAATCTATCATAGCAGATGAATATGTACAGGAAAATTTATACTAATCCCTAACAACCCATAAATACAATGTGACTTTTTTTCATAAGATAGTCCTTATCATAATATTTTGATATGACATTTACTGGGCTTATACTTCATCATTTTAGGAAAATGTTGTCTGCCTATCTCTTTTCTTGAGGAAATTAAACATTTTTTGTGGTAAAACAATTTATTCTATAGCTTCTATAAATGCAGTTAATTAAATGCCATCAGCACATTGTCAAGTAGACTTCATGCAAAATCAGCTTCAGAAAATAATTCTCATGAGCAGCCTGAACACTTAATCTCACATACTTGTGACAAAGTTGAACAGGACAAACCCCCAGAGATTCACACACTCTGGTGTGCTTGCAGTTACTAAGCAGCAAATTACAACATATTCCTTTCTATTGGTTTGCTTTTCCTTTAGTAACGTGTTTTAGTTAGTCCCTATCAAGTACTGTGTGCTTTTTCTTTGCATATCCACAAAGTCAGACACTATCTTTATCTTTTTAATTCAATATTTTGTATTATTTATGCATATGTGTTTTATGCATACTTTCAAATAATATAAGAATCTACAGTATAGTGTTTAGTGATACTCAAAAGTATTTAACTATTGTTAAAAGCTATGGCTTATCTGCCTTTGTAATTAATCCACAAAGGGTAGTTTCTGTGGTACAGACTGGCAAACTATTGTTTTCTTAGTGTTAACTTCAAAAATATTTTCTTGTGCATAGAGCACATTTCAATTTCTTGTTTTATATGACTTTATTATTTAATGGACTGAATTTTATTACTTAGATGATAGAATAACCTATTTATGGCCTATATTTTTAAAATATGATAAACATTTGGGCAGCTGCTGGAAGGGAATTTATATCCGTAAGTCTACTGAAAGTATGATTTAGGTAAACCATTCCTTTTGACTACTCTTTACCTTCTCTTTTTCTTAAAGCATTTACAATGTGAATTTAAAATAATGTATAAGTTTTTAGACTCACTTAAAAGGTATATAAGAAACAAATGCCTGACTATGTACAAAGCTACAGGGTCATGATCAACACAAAAGTATATATGATATTTCTTGGAACTAGTTTCTATCAATTAATTACTAAGGATAATTCTGAACTAGTATTTTGGAAGAAGACTAAGAGTAGAAGCACTACAATTTTAATAGTTTCTTATACATTTTCTTATATATTTTTAATGTTTATGTATGTATGTATTTATTTATTATATTTATGAGGTAGAGTCACTCTGTAGTTCAGCTTAACTTGAACTCACTTTGTAGCCCAGCCTGACCTCAAATTCCCAGCAATCCTCCTTCCTCTGACTCCTAAATGCTATTTTTCAGGATTTAAAAAAAAATGTTTACCTGTCTTGATTTTTTCATGGACAAAGTAATTACAAATAAATACTATGCTGTTGTATCATATATCTTAAAATTAGTGATATGGAAACAAAGTCATTCATTTAATAAGTATTTATTGACTACCTACTATGCACTCACTGGGAGATGTCTGCAGTGTGTGGTGTAGAGAAAAATCCCTATTTTATGAGGTGTATTTAAACAAGAAAAACCAAGCAAACAAATCACAACTACAATTCTTAGAAGATGCCAGGCACAGTTACAGAAATTGTTTTTTAACCAACACCTTCTTTAATCGGAAAACTTACTAAGTGAAAAAACAAAAAGCAGGTACTTTTCCAATCATTTAATATTCCCCACCTAATTTATACAATAATTAAAGTAAATTGCATATTTTGCTGTATAATACCATGCATCAAGCTGAGGGAAGGAAGCTTTTGCTTTTTTCCCCTCCCCCAAACTCTGCACTGGGCTTGAGCTTGGATTGACACGCTTGATACAATTCTTGGTGCGTCTGAAACGTCTCTCACACCACACACCTAGGTACATTGATTCCGCTCTTATTTGACTTATGAATGGTGTAGGAACAAGTCCACCTCAAAGCACATACAACACCAAATGGCAGGAGGAGGACATAACGAGAAACTTGACATGGATATTTGCTGGGCAATAAACCAAGGTTAACCTTTCTTCAAAGTGCTTTAGTTCTCCGGAATGCCATTGATCCCTGGCTAGTTGCTGTATTGAGTGATAATGACGATGATTATAATAGTAATAAAATACCCAGAGACCAGCAATAACACTGTCCTAAATTAACACCTTGCAAAATAATCCTGTGAGAACAATGTTATACAATGGCAAACGCAAGAGCACATACCTAACTGGGTCAAATAATTTTCTATTTTGTGCTTAACCCTCACTACATATTTTTAGTATCTTTCTTAAGTGAGCAAATATATTTTTAGACCAAAGAAAGCAGAGTCATACCCCACATTTCCTCAGCTGACACGACTGAAGCTTGCTGTTTACCCTAAGGACATGGAATGAAGACAGGTTTGATGTTGTTCAAAAACAACTTGTCTTTGACTCTGCCTCCTGGGGATCAATTAGATCAGTAGGAAAGTTCATGGAGAGCTTTGAGCAGGCAGGAGCTGCTCAACAGAGGTGCGGCTAGGGGCGCTACTGCATTTCCTACAAAGCAGCGCTTGCCTGATGCCAGCTCCTTTGACACGAAAATAAAAAATAACAACAGACTTCCCACAGAAGGATTTCTCTAAATGTACCTTTTCTTTGTTCCTCACCCCAGGATCATGACTCAACAGTTTTCTTGGAGCTGAAACTATGTTCCTTTCCTGAATAATATTTTCTACTTAGAAACTTTCCTACTTGTGTACCTGTCAGTGTACTGAAATATTGCTTTTAAGTAACATTTCTGTTTATATTTTGGCCTCGTCATGCTTTTATTTGTCTTAAAAATAGAAAATTCAGCACATTATATTATTTAGTGAGATTTTAAAATATGGAGTTCAGCTGATATTTATAAATGTTAATTTATCTTAACTGTGAGGAGTATCAATATTTAGACCTTTTTATTTTTATTAGAACCTTCAATATTTTCTGAATAGCTATTTAAATTCATAAAAAATACTATAAATCTATTCAGTAGCCATTTCCCACTTTCTAGAGGTTAACCAGGAATGATTCATGCTTTAATAAGGACATAGGAAATAAACCTGTATCCAAGGAATACATTGGCTTCCCTCGGCCGAACATGCTGCGGATGCTTGGTAATTGCTACCTGTGTTCCTCCTTGTAGGAGACGTTCTGTTTTGGAGTTCTTTTCTCAGCACTGACATGACCTAAGAAAGAGGTATTTTCTGTGGCTCAAATGTTTATATTTTTCCTGAATCTTTGTGTTGAAGTCTCATCCCTGAGTGTGTAGTAATGGGAAAATGAAGAGTTTGTGAAATAACTAGGTCACCAGAGTAGCGCCCCCAAGCATGGGTAAGCGTCCTAATGAGGAAGACCCTGGGGCGCTTTCACTTTCTGTCTTGTATTAAACAAGGAGATGATTATGATACGTGCACCCTCGGCAGAAACTGGAGCCACTGTCACCTGGATCAGGACTTCCTATTCTTTAGAACTGGAAGGTTCAGTACATGGTTACTGTCTAATTCAGTGTTTTGGAGTACTTTGTTATAAAAGCCTGAACCGGAAAAGATAGAAAGGGGCGCTCAGCAGTAGGGGGCTGCTTCAGTAGTTACTTAAAAATGTGCCAACCATTTTGGAGCTGCACAATGGATAGAAGCTGGGAAGGTTCTGAATTTCTGTAAATCACAAGCACTCAGGGGGATTCTGGTGAAGAAGCAGAACAAAAGAAACAAAGGGTTTTTCCTTCTTAGAAAACATTTAAGTTCTGATGCACAGAATATTCTGAGTACAGAAGATAAAAGCCATTCTGAGGAAGGAGGGCCCTGTTACTGGAATCTGGAGGAAAATCAGTCCTTCTTATCAAGCGGCAAAGTTTCCGGTACACAGTGCACCTAGGCTACATTCTGTGGAAGATAGAACTTGCAAGGGCTGGATTTCTATATTTACCTCATGAGCTTCTAAGTATCCGAGTTTCTTTTGGATTAGTTATTGCAGAAGAGAGGAGAAATATTAATTGAAAATAGACTGGTTAAGCAAAAAGAATTAGAACTTTAAACTGGAAACTACCTCAGCCTGTCCCTATCACCAAAGGCACAAAAAGAATTTTGAGAGAACAGTAAGGGGTGACAGGCTGATGATTTGATGAGAAAACGTGGAAGGACATAAACAGCAGATTTCAGCCACTCAGTCAACAAGAATGAGGAATGCAGGTGATATTACAGTGGCAGACACTGTGCCAGCTGGGAGTAAAGAAAGTAGAGAAATAATGAAAATGGAGGAAGGTTTTCAGACTTCTTAAATCCTATAGGGCCAGATCTTATCACATGAGAACATGTGCTACGGTTCAAGTCAAACAAAGGACATTAAAAGTAATACACCGTCATTCGGTGTCTGAATGATGATTTGAAAGGGTGGTCCCAGCAGCTGGCAGTGATATAGGTACAAATGCACAGTGGAGCCCAGCAAGTGGGGCGTACACACACACACACACACACACACACACACACACACACACACACACGGGGAGATGGGGCCAGGGCAGAGAACCCAGCATGGGCCAGCCCTGCCCAGTGGTAGGGTGCTGCTACCAGGAGGGAACATACCTACCTCAGTAGACAGGAAGACAATGTTCTGCTCCAGGGAAAAGTCTTGCTTCAATTTCAGGGTTTAATGGAGCTTGCCGTGCTAGTTTGTTTCCCCTCCATGAAACCCCACCCCTCTTTCTCCCTCTGGCTTCTTCTTCGGAACAGGAATGCCTACCTTCCCTAGGCTTGTCACACAACTGCATTTTGGAAACACAACTTGTTTGGTTTCACAGGTTCACAGATGGAAAGAAATTTTGCCACAGGCTAGATCTCTCCTCCAGTCTTTCCTATGCTTAGTTGTACGATGGTTAGAGGAAATTTTGGACTTTAGAGAGCAGTGTTGGTGGTGGAATACGTTTAAGACAGCGGGCTGAGGAGACAGAGCTGGTGGACTGCACAGGAGCAGAACACGAACCTCAGGGGCCTGCGTGGGATGCTCAGGAATAAATATTTGTGCCACTTTCCTTTTTTTTTTTTTTTTTTTTGGCGGTACTGGGGATCGAACTCAGGACCCTGTGCTTGCTAGGCAGTTCCCAGCCCTGTGCCACTCTCCTTAAATCATATCTTGAAATCCTAAATTTCAGTGTGACAGTATTGAGAGATGGACCTTTAGGGGAGGTAATCAGGTCATGAGTAGGCAGACCTTAACCTCATGAAAAGAAACCTAAAGAATTTTCTTTCTTTTCCTGTCTTGTATGGCTAAAAGGAAACAAAAATATGCTAAATAATGAAAAAGTATTCACTAAACATTGAATCTTGTGGAACTGTGATCTTGGGCTGTCTGCTCTTCACATGCATGAGGAATAAATGTTGTTTCTACCACACAATCTGCAGTATTCTACAAAACAGCTTGAACTAAGACAGCATTTATGAACTTGGGCAGGATGAAGTCAGGGAAATGCAGTCAGACAGACACGCATGGTTTCAGAATGTTTTTTGAGTCTTCTGTGTGCAGTTACAGTGCTAAATCCACACCTGCACTCATGATAGAGTTCTTTTCATTATTTTCCATATATGACATAAAATCTTAGCAAATATATCTATTTCTCTATGTCAGTTCAGTCCTGTTAATTTGGTTCTTAGTAAGACTCACATTGGTAGAGGCAGAAGACTCAGAACACATTTCATGTTTGTCTCAGTTGAAGGTCTGTGTAAATAAGAAAACAGTAATAGACATAGGAATAAAATTGAAACAGATTTTAGGATCTATTTATAAGTGAGGAAAAGGAAGGAAATTCCTATTATTCTTGGTAGTAATGATGGATTTTATAGAATTAGAGCAAGAGAGAGGGAAGGGAGGGGAGGGGAGGAGAAAGGGGAGGGAGGGGAGGACAGGGAAAGAAAGAATAAACCTTGGTTTGTTTGTTTGCATGTACACAACCGCAAAATCAGAAAATGCATGTGCTATGAAAAAAATGACTTTTATGGTGAAAAGAGGAGAATTGAAATGTGTTATGGATATGGACCAGCTCCCTCCAGTGAATGTAGTCAACATGTACTGCAAACATCTACTAATCGTTTTTTTAAAAAATGACTTTCAAGTGAAAAATGGTAAAATCATTTTTCTTCTAACACAAATTTTGTGTAAAAAGGCAGATATTTAAAAGTAACTGTAAAAGGTATTGATGTTTATTATGCTTTTGTACTCTGAAACTATTTTAATAATACTGATCTTTTATTTATTTATTTATTTATTTTGTACTAGGGATTGAACGCAGGACCTTGCACTTGCCAGGCAGGCCCTTGGGCTGCTGAGCTATACCCCGGTCCAATACCACTGATCTGGAGACTCACTCCTCAAGGCTGTATTGTTAAATCTCTTCTAGGGCTGAAAAATTGAGATTCATCCCCTCGCCCGTGTAACATATCCATCGCCTCTTCAGGGGTGCCATAGTTGCACTGATTGGTATTTGATATTTTTGTTCAACTTCTGTGGAATTTCCTCTACTCTTCCAGTCATCATACGTGCGTTAACATCACTGCAACTAAAACATTGTACGGCTTTGGTCGAGAATTGTTTATCCTTTCCCTGTTTCTGTTTTGTGTTTCTCACATAGGAAAGAAACCGGTTCCGTTCCTCACCTGACGGCACTGCTCCCCACGTCGAGGTCCTGCGCCGTGACCGCGCCGATGATGGTCCCCACCGGGGTGTCCTCGTAAACCTCCATGGTGTAGAGCGCCTTGCTGAACACGGGCGGCTCGTCCACGTCCAGCACGCTGATCTTCACTGTGGCCGTGTCCTTGAAAGGGCCCGCCGACTGGAAGCGGTGGTCCAGGTGCAGGTTGGAGGCCTCCACCTTGAAAGTGTATGCCTTCTTTGTTTCAAAATCTAAAGGCTGCAGTGAGGACAAACAGAAGTGAGAAAGTGCACGTGTGTAGATTGGTATGGGGTGTGGCGGAAATGATGACCACTGGGTCTGGGTCACAGCAGTTCGCAATTTAGTTTCAGTGATAATGGTTTCACATTTCTTTCGTTCTTTCCTTTCTCTTTTTTTTTTTTCCCCTGTGATACCGAGGATTGAACCCGGGGTCTCTGCATTTTCTCGGTGGCTTGTGCAGATACTCTGCTGCATGTATTACAATGAAGTCACGTACACGTAGACGTGTGTACTGGGTAGGGCCTGTTCATCGTACATTGCAGTCCGCAAGCCGAAGCCGTATAACTGCTAGTCTGCTCTTATCCAATGCTGCCCTCTAGTGACACCTAAAAATAATGACCTCAAAGCGGAGCAGAAGAATTTGGTAACTGAAAAGCACTTTAGATTCCTGTTGCAAATTTGTTGTAACAAACTATGAGATCTTTTCTTACTTTACAACCAGGCTTTTCTTATAGTGACATGAAGACCATTTGCTTTAATACTTTTAAACGTCTACCTATTTTACTACAGAAGTTCTGAATCAACATTTACAAACATACAGTTGTTCATTGTGAAAAGTCTTAGCTTTCTGTATTCCTAGACTGTACATAAAATTAGTGGCACTGCAGCATGTTGCCAGGATTTATCAACAAGAAGTATGGATTTAAACCTAAATAATCACATGGAAGAGGGCTGTGGAAAATAGTACAGGAATCATGTCCCTCGTAATCACTGATGCTCAGGTTCAGCTTGGCATTACTGTAAATATTGGTTATTTCTTTCAATAATTGAAAATAATATATGCCAAAAAATGTTACCGCCGTGATCTTTAAAGTGATAAATTGAATGCCTATGGCTCTGATCTGTAATCAACAAAGCAAAACTAAGACAACATAAATGTAACATTAAGGTGAAGATTTTCTGTTACTTTGCAAAGTTCTTGTTTTCTAAAATAATTCCCCATAGTGTGCTTCTGGAGACTCGCTAATTGTTGTATCAACATCTGTTCTTTTACACAGCACCCATGAACGAAAGGCAATTTTTTTCTGATTTAAAGACATGAATACTGATTTATGTGTTTCTTCTGAAGCAGTAAAAAGAAAAAGAAAAAAATCACTGTAAAATCTCTGGCTCTCACAGTTAAATAGCATATACTGTACCAAAACTGTAATATATACTTTAAAATGACACCAAATCTGTTTTATAGTATTTTTTGATCAAGAGGTCTGTGTTTCTTTTGCCTTTATACTTTATTGGATCTGATTTATTACATTTTGTTCATGTTTTTGTCTGCTGAGTATATAACCACTGTGTTAACTTTATTTTGTTCACGTATATTGTTAACATATAACATCGGTTTTTTTTCAATTTGTTGTTGAAATTGTGATTTGTCTTAAAATCCATAGAAATAAAAATTGAGCAAGTTAGTATGTTATGGCTGAGAATACGGCCGTGGGTGAAATAAATTCAAACGTATTATTTAATAAACAGCGAGGGTGGAGTCCCATGACTCTCTTTTGACTGTCTAAAGTTTGACTACTGTAGTTTATTAAAAGAATTGGACTCAGTAAAGACAATCTGTTGAATATATTTGTGAAAGCATTAAAGACATCAGAGTACAGTGATGCACGCATATCTACATGTGCAGTAATACAAGTCTCACTAGATGAGCCATGGAAACAGCCTAGATGCCTGCCTACACACAGATGAGTGGATATTCTAAAATGTGGTAAGTACACACAGAAGACTATTATTTAGCTAAAAAGAAAGGAGATATTATATCATGGGTGGATCTTGAGAACAAACTGATAAATGAAACAATTCAGACACTAGCCATTAAGTAGCACAAGATTTTTCTTACATCCGAACTTTAAAGGGATTGAACATGTTCAAGATGTTTCATGTGTGTCTCTCCTACAAAATGAACATCACTGTTCTGTAATGCAAACACTCACTACTAACACAGAAAGGAAAGGACAACCAGTTACCAGAAGAAGATAGCAAAACATTATTAAAAAGAAGAAACTGATATAGTAAGAGTCTTTAGCTTGGAATAAAGAAGACCAGAAGAAATTATGATAAACAGTTTCATAAATGAGGCTTAGTCGATATGCCTCTGAGTAGTGAATTGATAGTAATTTAATATCTGGAAACAGTAATTGTAGAAAAAGGAAACCATTAAGAAAGGAAATGACTCAGGATTGAATTAATTATTCTCCAAGTTGCATTTTTGTATAAAATGCGCCGTGGCAAGGCCGGAGATGCACCCAGGAGAACGGAAAGATGCACGGATGAGTAACACTGCTTTCCTTTGACACCCAACAAAGTAGGGAATTGGGGCACCTGACTAATGAATGCACTGGAAGCGGTAATTCCTTTCTAATACAACATCTAGGGGATGGCAGAGAGAGAGAGAAGTATATGGCAGAAGTACAGTAGGTAATTCAAGTTAAAGAGCATTTAAAACTGAATTAAATGAAAGGAATCAGACAAACAAGCTTTAATATTTCATGATTTCTCTTACATGAGAAATATGACATAAACAGCAAAATAAAAAATAAAGAAAAAACAGGAAGGAGATGAAGAGATGCCGGGGAGAAAAGAGGAGGGGAGGGGAGGAGGGAAGGCGAGGTGCTAAGGACAAGGGCCACCTCCCCACCGGGAATGCAGTCGCTATGTGCGGGGAATATGCACTAAGAAAGGCTAAAATTGAAAAGAATTCTACTGTCTGAGCTCTGTAAGCTCTAAGTGGTTCATAAGTTATACACAATACAAAGTTTCTATGTTAGTCTTTCCAAACCTTAGCAGAAAACTCATCTGATTTTATCAGCTTAGCTTTACTTCTTCCCAGAAGCAAACCGAGTCTCCTTTGGCCGGGAACCACCTCTATCCTCAGAGTGTGGGCATCAGTTCCAGTTGTGCCTCTCTGCTTTCTTGGCTCTCCTTGAATTTGAAAGGCCTCTAATTACCTGTGCAAGGCTGACAACTTCTTTTACACAAGATCTTAATCTTTGTCCCTACTTGATATTACAGGTACCTGGATAAATTTGACTCCCTATTGGTAAGCCCCTTTCAAACCCAAGATGAGAGAATTCTGATTTTTATTCCTTTTTTTTGGTAAAACAGGCTTAATCTATACCTTTTAAGAACTACTGACCTCTCACAGCAAGTGAAAATTTGACGGTCAGGGCAGAGAGAGGGAGATGAAAGTACCTTTTGTACATATAGATTTTCTGCAGCTGAAAACTTATATCCCACAGTGATCAAAGAACTGTAATATCCCAGGTGTACTTTTTCCTGTCCTGACCTTCAGCAATCTTTCTTCAGAAAATAGAGTAATTCAGAAAAGCAAGGGAGAATTAATAGTCACCGCTCCCTGCTTGACTTTACCCATCCATCTCACTGACTACTCTCTGTATTTTGGAGGAAAAAGGGGCTTTCATTCCACAATCAACACAATATTCAAGCATTTACAGTGAGTATAGGGCAAACAAGATTTGTTTGCACTTGTAAGATAATGAATTAAATTTTGTGATAATGCTATGAGATTGAAATAATTTACTTAAACTTATTTTAGTATAAAGAAAAAATAAAGAAATTGCCTAGTGAAAGTTTAGTTCAACAGCTCCTTGTTCTTTTGCTTATTTGTTTAACAGAAGATTAATGAGGTCAGAATTTTCAGAAACTCACTGACATTGTGAGGAGCTGTTCAGGAGACCATAACTATGGAAAAACAGAATATATTTAGTTACTATCCAGAGTACAAAGGGAACAAGTGGGAAACATAAACTTTTTCACAATTTTCTTTTAGCCGCTTTATCTGCTGCCATTTTTCTGAAGTCCACATCACAAGAAGATGTACAGTTGTGTGCGGTGGCAATGCCTATGATCCCAGCACTCCAGAAGGGAAGCCTGCTACAGGAAAGTCCCAAGGTGAAGCCCAGCCAGGGAAACTTGGTAAAATCCTATCTCAGAAACAAACAAAAAAGCAACAAAAAAATAATGACAACAAAACCAAAAAAGTGCTGTGGATGTAGCTCCGTGGGAAGCACCTAAATTTGATTCCCAGTACTTTAAACCAAACAGATAATAACAACATCAAAAAGTCTACACAATGTTTTGTGTCAAATGCCTTTCTCATTTCAAGCAAGGAAAAAGCATTTTTAACATTCGATACGGGAGAATACCTGCCTAACCTCTTCCAGACCTCACAGTTATTCCATCTAATGCCAAGTGGAAATGGATAGCTACAGTTTTAGTTATATTGAGGAATTTGGAAACTAGAGGTCACAGCAGACAGAATTCTGAGCTCACTACATTTTTGTGCCCCAGTGATCCTCTAACTCTTGTAAGAAGTCACTCTGCCCTTAACTGTGAGAGAGCGATTTAGGAATTTAACAGCATTATCACTTGCTTCAACTTGCTGACTTCAGTGGAAACATAAATTATGAAGATATAATTAAAGCCTTAATAACTGGACTGAGTTAAGAGAGATTTTGCTTAGTGTTCTGACCTAATCAGATTAGTCTTCGAAATGAAACATTGATGCAGAGGAAGTCTAAGTTCTGGCTGACCTTGAAGAAGGAACCTTTTGAAGCCTGGAGCCAATGTGGTAGGTGCCTAAAGCATAACTCTAGGAGGTGAGACACATCTTCGTCTTGAACTAACAAAAGAATGGGGACATTGGCCATAAACTGACAAAGGAGTAAATTCTCTGTCAGCCAGTGAGCTTAGGAGAGGACTTCCAACTTCACAGCGGATCTCAGCTGCAGTCCAAACTTGAGCCCTTGACAGAGGACCCAGCTATGCCCAGCCTGACTCCCAGTACCTGTGCCTTTGCACATATTCATTTTTTACTGCTCAGTAGCTTCAGTTTTTACAAACATGGTGAGAGCCATCATTCTAAAAACATACCATTCATAATAAGACTCAGTTCTCTCAAGCATCCAGTGGGTCTCAATGAGAGAGAAAGGAAAGTTTCAGTGAACACCATTGACCACAGAAAGTAAGATCTGAAGCAGACGAGATTACTCTAAAGATAAGCCACTAGAAAAGAGATTTATGTCTGACTGAAGTAAGGTGAACAAGACAGAGGGAACAAAGTCTCGTAAAGCAGGACTTTTATACCAGGCTGAACAATAAAGATAAGATGCTCAGAGCAAATATTTTTTCAAAGGAAAACCAAGTTTTTCAAGACTTAGTTTTATAACCAATAAACTCAGTTCTTGCCTGACTGGTTTGATCCCCAGTACTGTAAACCAAACACAACAAAACCAAAAAGTCTCCAACATGTTTTGTGCCAAATGATTTTCTTCTTTCAAGGGAGGATAAACCGTTTTAACATACGATATAGGAGAATAACTTTCTAACCTCTTCCAGACCTCACAGTGATTCCACCTAAGGGAATGTCTGTAAAACAATGTAGGAGAGTTTCTGCATATCTTATTATACCTGAGGAAAGAATTGGAGTCAATATTCACTAAAATTGGTCAATAATTTGATGAATAAAAGATACCTGCCTATCAAGTAAGGCTGTCCCTATAACAGAGGAAACAAAACACTTTTAAAGTTTAGGATTTAATTTTTACAAAATTACTATATTTAAAAATGACATTAAGGAGAAAAGAATATATAGGCAAAATTATTTTGTAAATAAACCATTTCAACAAATAAATACATATTCCATTTAACTTATTTCTAGAACTTTTAGTGGGACTAATTATTAAAAAGGCACTTTTTTTGTGGAAAGTGAGTGCTATATTTCAGTTAGTTGTAGTGCTGCCCTATTTTAATTATTTTGAAACATTAATTTAAAAATCACGAGCATTATTTTAATGCTTGTATTTTGGTGAATGATTCTGCGAATAAATCCAGCAGTTAAAAGAAAACAAAATTTCATGAATCTTCAATTCTTCTATTTCAAATTTTCAGTGATATTTCACTAAAAGAGACAAAATATGTCATTAAATATTATATATACTTATGTAAAATATCCAGAGCCTGCCAAAAACATGTATACACACTTCAGGAAAAGAAAAATAGTATGAGTTTCCTTCAACAGATGGTGTTACACTCACACGGGGACGCTCGGGGATGTTGTATACAGCAGAAAAGTTGCTATCCTGCCAGCCCTTAGAGAAGAAATTGAAAATGCATGTGCGGCAATCTCGATGATCAACTTTCCCAAGAAACAATTCACCATACTAATTAATGTCTGGAAGCATCTGGCCATGACTTTAAACACCTCTTTTAGTTGTAGAGGCCAAAGAATCTCATGATATATCAACAAATTTAGTACTAAAGTATTTATACAAGTTTTTCATTTCTAAAAGCGTGCATACAATTTCTGGCAGATTCTGTATTTGTCAGATACATATACAGTATATGTATAAGGCAAATTACCTTTTGTGGGAAGGCAATTAATTTTCCTAACGTATAGCATCTACACAATACTTGAAAATATGTGCTTTTAAAATTTATATTTAAACACACAGCAAACTTCGTGATTTTGAAAAAAGTACATCTGAATTTCAAAGCTCACACTTGTGAAATTAGAATTGAAATCATGCACTATTTTTCTAAATACTGTGCGAAATATTTTGAACACCACATTTTGAGTAAAAACAAAATCAATGCATCGGAAATGAAAAAAAAAAAAAAAGAAAACCAACGAGATATTTATTTCAGCTAATAAAAAATTTAAATATCCTCTATTTTCAGGGATTCTCTTCATGAGAACAAACATATGGAAAAAATAAAGCATCTCGAGGCACTTAAATACAAAAGCAATAACCAAATGTGCTTTAAACACGGCCTCAAGTGTGACAGGTGCTTTGAACAACATGGGAACATTTGGGGAAGACTGTAAGAAGTTCTCAGCTTTATCTGAGGGACTTGAGAACGGGTGCGAAATATTAAGCAGATGACATTCACGTTGGGCAGGGCCTTCTCGGCAGAATGAGGGGAAGCTAACAACTTTGAGCAGGCGCTTTGCAATGAATTTGATGTGCCAGACATGTAGCTTGCGCATGGGTGTGCTATGTGTGGAGAAGATGACAGTAGTAGGTAGATACGCTATATGCTCTTTAACAGTGGTGGAAACCAGGAAAGCTTTTAAGGAGAGTGAAAGGAGGCAGTTTAGATCATTCACTAGTAGTGTAAAGAGTAAGTTGAAGGCAGATTTAGGTTGCAGCTGGGAGAAGACCTATCACAGTTGTGGAATATTGAAGACTATAAGCCAACTACAGTAAGAGGGAAAGGGAAGTTCTAACTCCTGTTCAGGAGGCATCTCTGGCCAAGTTTCACGGGAGATTCATGGGATTAAGCTCCACTATAAGCTGCCTTAATAGCCCTAGCAAATGGAAAGGAGAAAATAAGAAAAAGCACATCTTTTAAATTGTGGTAGAAAAAAATACTCTCAAATGTGAAAAACCAGACCATATGCATTTAGAAAAGTCTATAAGGTGGCAGAGAAATGTGTTTTGATAATGTTAACTTGGGGTTAATTTAGATTTGAGACTCTTCAGGAAAGTAAAGAAGGCTTTTTCAAACAAGCCAAAACAAATAGAAATAAAAACAATCACATAATATTTAAAGAAGCAAATAAAAAAGACCACTTCTCTTTGCAATTAGATATGTCAGACTCCTAAAAATAGAAGTGACTTACCTGTAATAAATGGAGATTTACTACGTTTGGCTATGTAAAATATTCCAATTTTTAAATTTTGTTCCTAGCAGCTATTTGAAAATTAACCACATGATGGTGCTATGTTGCCAAATTATATGATGTAGAATGATTTAGATATTTTTAGTATGGTAAAAAGAAAATGAATTTTACTGAGTCATTGGGTAAATATAACATACAAATCCCCACTGGAACTAATTAAGGTTTTAACCTATTTGTTAAAGATTTCACATGCATAGAAAAGCATTTCATCTCCTACATTTAAAATCTTTCTGCTCTGGTTTTAATGTGATCTGTAGTTATATAAATTTAAAATGAAGTAATATGGCAAATAATATCAAAATGTTAAATACTTTAAATTTTAATTATTTTATTTTATAATAAAATACAATCACCTTACTATATTCCTCATTTTAAACAAATATTATCATTACTAGTTAGTTTCTAAGGGATTTTTTTCAATAGAAACATTACAAATTATTTGAGAAATGATTTCACAAAACACACTGTGATTTTTAAATATATAAATTGCTAAATCAATGACAAGACAAGTGAAGTTTTTCTTTATGTATATTTATGTTTTCACTCCTTGAAAATGTTTCACCAATATAACTTCCTATTATATCCTATATCTATGCATTTGAACATTATTTATATTATAGTAAATAATTGACCACAATATATTTCATTTATAGTTCTAAGAAAAACATTGTTAAACTAAAAATATCTTCTTTTCTCATTTTCAAGGTAGGCCACGTCCTGATTTTCAGATGAGCTTTATTCTGGCCTTGTTCATGTGCCTTTCGCTGTACTCTTCAGCAATGCATAAGGTGGTTTCCATTTGTGTTTACTTTGATCAGTGCAGTTTCGTGTGAGTGTGGAGAAAGAGTGATTTTTATTTCACTTCAGTTTTTAACCAGTATCTTAGGTCTTGGAGAGATTTATGGAGTTTCATAAAGTGACACAGTGAAATGACATTCTGGCACAATCATAAAATGAATCAAAGATGAGGTTCAAAACTAAAATAAATATAAATTCTTCTTCTCAGCACTTGAGTGTTATTTTTATCAACTTACATCTTCACTGTGTAGAGGAGAGAGAGGATTTAAAAATACAAACAAAAGCAAATAAGTCATCTGGAGATAAAATAATGAAATAAATGCTTCAGAGCAGTGATCGCATTACTTATTGTATGTGAGTTCAGAAAAAACTCTATGAAATCAAAGAATTTCATGTTTCACTTCTATGCTGTAGTTTAAAATTTGTAGTCAAAATTAAAATAACTGGTCTTTTAAAAAACTACATATTCATGTGTAGAATATATATTTTTGGACTTTCTGAAAGAATTCAGGATAATAAAACATGTGGTACCAGTGTGAGCTTGAATTTACATTCCAATTCTTTCACTACAATTCTGAGTGCTGCAATATCGAAAGAAACTTAGAGAAAATCATCTGAAGATCACTATTAAACTGACATGATATTGTTGATGTTTACAAACACATTTACTTTAATGCACATCTTTCTTCAAGGATGTCGCAAATAGAAATCAGGACCTTACACTTGCCAGGCAGGTGCTTGTGTCACTTAGCAAAATCCGCGGCCCACAACGACATCTAATAATGGTCATCTAAAACTTTCTGAGAATTTATTAGATACATGTGTGAATAGTTTATCCCACAATTTTCTCCTCATCCAAAGGAAATATGGCTGCCCAAGTTGATTTTTCCTTTTTCATGGGCTTTACTCACCTGGATATCATTCTGTTATTTTTTATAATTATATTGTCACTTTAAATCAAGACTCACATATATTTGCATGTATATTCCACAAAATATAATATAGATTAGAGAGAGATGAGACATAATTTTTAAATTTTGCTACAAAACCTAAGTTAGGTTTTATTCTGCAGGTCTCATTTGTCCTTTATGGTAAAACAATGGTGGCCTAGTTAGAGATTGCCTCTGACTCAGGCTTCTGTAGAGATTAAAGTACACTGTAAAAGAGATTAAACTTCACGGTACACTGAAAGCACATCCACCTGCTCTGTTTGGCTGTGTAAGTATTTAATTGTTGTAGAAGTACTTGGGATATTTACAGAGACATGTCTTCATATAGTTCCTTCAGAATTTACCCAGGATCTCATCCCTTCTTGCCATTTCCAGAGTGAGAAGAATCATGCTACCCATCTCTGTTTCCAGGACCCTCTGACGTCTCTTTCCTGTGCTGTTTCCACGCTTTCTTCCTACTAGCGATTGTCCACAAAGCCCAAGGATCAACCTGGCTCTCAAGTGTGAATGTGATTCAGACCTCAGCTCACGCTAAGCTCTCAAATGCTTTTCAAATTCAAGTTTTGGCCTGGTTCAAGTAGCCCCACGATGGCGTCTTCTTCAATCTGACCTCATCCTCAGCCAAGGACACCTTCCGCTGGTCTCCTCATCCGCCGCCCTCCCACCCCAGAGATTTGGCACATGCTGTTCCAGTTTTCCCAGCCATGAACTGAACGCTGCGCTGGATTCTGCCTTCAGATTCCTGCTAGCCTTTCGTCTCCACCAAAAAGTCTTTTCTGATCAAGTCACTGTAAGACTCTGCCTCTCATGGTCTTCTTATCTTTTCAATTTTATTTTATGGTCTTTGAAGTCATTGGCAGCAGTGATTTTTAGTGTGTTTATACTGTGGCTTTCCAAATTAAATGGAAGCTACTGCAGAATAGACAATATATCTGCTTAGTTCAATGCTCCGTTTTCTGAGGACAGAGTGGATGTAGCGGATGGTGGCCACTCTGCAAACATTGAATGATGGACTGAAAGTTATAGGTGGTATTTTTAAATGAGTTCTAAATGACATGTATTTTGAATAACTATCAATATATATAGACACGAATATGTTTTGTATGTGTATATATAGCACTGCTTATTCTGAGTTTGTTTCACTTTGTAAAATATAAAAAAAATTTTAAAGTTAAAATTAAAATATTAAAAACATAAAAAATAAAAGAATTGTACATTTGTTTTATGATCTACTGGTGTAAAATAGCTTCTATTATTTTTCACATTATTAAGAGGATTTACATTTGTTCCATTTAAATTTACACCTGAAAAATATTTAAATATTAAAATGTTAGTCTTTTGTAAGGCCTTTTTAGTAATAAAAAAAAAATGATAAGTCTGATGTGGTCCTGAGGGAAAAAGAGAAAAATAAACTAACAAGCATAAAGAGTAAGTAAGGTAAGAATTTCATATAATTTCCTAAGGGTCTCCTTCCCACTATCTTGTTACTTTTTACCTTGCTTTATGTTTCTTTTTGTATTTTTTTTTCTTTTTGTATTTTAAAGAGAGAAAAACAATAAAAACAGCGATACAAAATTTCAAAATGAGATAGTAGGAAATTCATGATGGTTAATATATTACATACTGTTATCTTCCAAGTCATGGCTCAGATTACAAGGTATAAGCATGCAAAATTGAGCCAACAATGTGAGCACAAAGCGTTCTTGGCAAGGTATCTGTGCCAACAGTGGGTTTTAGTTTCTTTGTTTACTTACTTGGTTTGTGACGTGCAGACTCAGCATAAATGTATACTTTTGGTGACTAAGATTAAATCATATTCACTGCACGCCATCAGTTCTTTCTCCTCCCCCACCTGCCCTGCCATACGGTCCTTTTCTCTCCTTCTTCCTGTCTGTCTCTCTCTCCCTCTGTCTCCTCCTTTCACTTTCTTCGTTCGTGATCCCCGAGTCCCTGTACCTCTCTTTCTTATTCCTTTTGCTCCTGTGGTGACTGAAGGTGCCCATGCTGATGTTCCTCCGCTATCTCCCCACTTTCTTCAAACAAAGGGCACTTAAGAAATTTATATTCTCAGAAAAAATCATAAGATGATCGAGAACAAACCAGCTATAGTGAGATTTGATCTCTGCATCTCTTTTTTCAATTGATGTGTTATCTACATTTATAGCAATAAAATGAATTTAAAATTAAACTTGTATGAATGTTAAAATAATGTGCTCAAACTAATTTGGATGATTGTTAAGCATAAAAATACTGCTTGTTACTTCATCGTGTTCACAGAAGTGAACATTTCATAGTTACTTATTGTGACAGTTGAGGGAAAATTAAGAGTATGTCTAAATTTCCACTTTTTCAGTGCTTTCATTTTTCATACATACTCATCTACCAAAAACATGTCTATGAGCTGGGTATGGTGGCACATGCCTGGAAGCCAAGCACTCAGGAGGCTGAGGTAGGAGGATCCTTGTGAGTTCGAGGCCAGAATGGGCTACAAAGTGAGCTGAAGGTCAGTGCGAACTGCATAGTGAGACCCAGTCTCAAAGAAAAAAGAAAAAGACAAAAAAAAAAAAATTAGCGTCTATGCACCTTTTTGAGTTTGATTACGCCTTCTTGCGTATCCTCATCTGTGACGATGTCAAACAAATTTCCACCGTCTCCCGGGACAATATTGTACTCAATTTCTGCATTTTGTCCAAAATCAGGATCCACAGCTCTTATTCTTCCAATAGCTGAGCCGATAGGTGATGACTCAGGAACTTTCAGATGGAAAATACCTGGAAAAAATATACTTGTGTTTACAGTGCATTTAGTGAAATATACAGTGAAATTTTCAATTTCAATAGTATAATCTTTAGAAAGTAAATCAAATTCACAACATGATTGAATGAAAACCTGGAAATGTGATTTTTGTAAAGCTAAGTTTTATGATTACAAGAAATTATCTCACTTTTCACCTCACTGGCTCCAGCTGTGAAATTCTAATTTGGTATTGAGAATGTGCTAAATTAAAATTATTACATGGAAATACTTCACATAGCAATGGTACCAAAGAGCACTACATACCAAACGCGAAGGTGGGAGTGCTCATACTTGGTACCAAATATAGAAGATACCGATGAATTTCAAAGCAGAAGAATCTGGATGCAAGATACACATTATAGATGTAGAAAGTAAACTAAGATAGGTAGATAAAGAGATAGAAGGTGGGCAGTAGTAGATATAAAACAGTTATCTATTAATACAAAGTTAAGGCTGTTTATCATAAAAAGTACCTCAATAATTATAAATAGATCAAAATAACCTGCAGTGATGATCTGTAGAATTTATTGATCCATTAATTGATCTACTTATATATAGTATATTAGAAATTATGTTACATATTAATGTTTCACCGTGTAGATAATTTGCCCATCTTTTAAATCGCTATATAAAATTTGATTACCCATCTTAGCACTAAAAGTGGAAACAGTAAAATGATTATTTATACCACCAGGTGGAGCACATCTATAGCTATAAAATTGATAAGGAGTCACAAAAACTAAAGAAAATGCTTCAGAACTATGAAAAATTATAAGCCCTATAGAAGTAACATTGAATATATAGTAAAAATCGTGTTAATTATTTAAAAATATGGCTTGAAAAATGTGCATACTACTATTAATATTTCATCCAAGCAAAAATATGAGGGCAAACATTATCTACAATAAAAGGCAAGAAAATGAAGGGAAATAAAAGTGCAGAATCAAAATTAAACACAGAAATCCAGAGCTCTGATTTTGATATTGAAATTCCATTTCACATTTTATTAATGGATTTTGATTGGTAATTTCCTATTGCTAAAAAGAGCCTTGATTACTTTTATAGAAAAAAAAACTTATCGAAATTAGGAAGGTAAATTTCATTCAGCAAATCACATTACAGTGTTGCAGTTATTTGCTCCAAGAATGTTTGAAAAGGATAATCCCACCTGTACACCTTCAGCCACTTTCTTATTCTCAATTATTTGTAGATGTTTCATAATTGTTTTCACAATCAAATGTAAAATGGAGCAAATTCTCTAGCCCCAGTATCAGTTAAATCTTTACATCTACCTCTTAGAGCACCATAGAAGTTCTCCTTTTTTTTTTTTTTTGGTAAATTTTGTTCAAATTAGGTTTATTTATATCCAGCAGACAGCCCTTCACTGAACTGAATAATTGTTCTCAAGAAGGGTAAACCCTTACGAAAAGCTTGTTTACTTAAGGTGCAAGACAGAAGACGTATTTTATAGGGCAATATGCTGGTAGCTAACTGAATTTATTCACATCTGTCTTCAAAGGGAATATGAGGTATTTTATTAAATAATACACTATAAAGTTTAAATAAATAAATAATGGACACAGACAAAAATATAAGGCCTCACAGTGGCAATGCTGAAATGGTGTACAGACTTTTTGAAGAAATCTATGTGAGCTAAAGTCAAATTAATTGATCACATTTGGAAATATTTATACACTAGGATTATTGCTTTTCTTTTAATTTCCAAATACTTAAATAGTAGTTATCAGATGTTTAATGATTGTCAAATTTAAAATAGGATCTGAAGATGAAACAACCAGATCAAAAAGAAAAAATGAAAAATGAATTATTTTGTTTTTCTATTATCTCCAGGAAGAATAATGGAAGATATTTGAAACCAAATGGATCTGATTTCAAATAGCCCCAGGGCTGGGCATGCTGGCCCACACCTGTAATCTTAGCACTCCAAGGCTGAGGCAGGAAGATTTTTCAAGTTCAAAACCAGCCTGGGCTACAAAGTGAGCTCAAGGCCAGCCTGAACTACATAGTAAAACCCTGCCTCAAAAAGTCAAAACAAAACTAAACAAAAGAAACAAAAAATAGCCACAAGTACATAAACAAAATCTAATTCAGCATTTACCTCCTACTTTCTTCAGAGCATAAATGTTATACAGGTAATTTAATAGGTAAAACAGCACAATTGTATGAAAGGACTCTAGAGACATTAGCAAATGAGAGGATTGTTGAATTTCTGTTGAACAAAACAAGAAAGCATGAGACATACTTATTCCTGAGTCAGCTGTACTAAACTCAGGGACAAATCCCTCCCCATCAAGAAAGCACACAGTTGAAAATATGAGTTACTATTCATTTGCTTTTTGTTCATTTTTAGATCTATTATATAGAAATACGGTTTTTTTAGAAGCTGTAATTGGCCTCCCTTGCCTGTCACTATGTGACTGGTTTAAAGAGGTGGAAGCAAGGCAGAGCCTTGCATTGATCGTAGGAGCAGGCAAATGCCGCTTCAGTGTTAGGGAATCTTGAATTCTCCCCTGAAAGGATAGGAGGATGGAGGTGATTTTTTGGGTGCCAGGAATAGAACTCATGACCTCAGGCTTACAGGGCAGGCGCCGTGCCACTGAGCTAAATCCCAGCCCCTAAAATGGAAGATTTGTAGAACAGAGAACTATAAATCCCTTTCTGTCAGGATATTTAGTTATGAATCCTATTGTTAAAAATTAACAAGGAAATGGCTGAAAATACTTGTGAGTGAATTTCAGTGTTTGCAGGAAGAGTGAGAGCACAGTGTAGCACAGATATTGGATGAGAACTTTGGGAGAACAGGGTGGTGAATGCTTTAGAATATTTCATCTTGGCCGACCTAAGCCATCCTCTGAGAGTAAGTCCAAGCTAATGGTACATTCATAAGTTAGCTTTTCATTTGGAAAGTTGTTTTAGAAGCAAAAATAAAAGAATTAAACGTGAAGGGAAATAATATAGTCAGAGTAAATTCTAAAAGGTTGTGTGAGTAAATGTGAAGAGGTTAGACAGAATTAAAATATGCCAACAAAAGCATTAAACTTTGAAAGACAATCTAAATGACATTCAACAATCTCAGCTATAGATAAGACATCCATGTTAAGGGGATATGCTGTGATATGAATTTTATAGTTTTGAAAGAATGTTTTTGAGGCCAAAAGCAATAAATATGAAGACAGTCATTCTTTGTAGTACTCTATCAATATCTTATGTGTGCAATTAATTTGAATAAATGGTTTTCTTAGAGCATGTCCACAGATTTCAATATTATTTACTGACTTTGGAAAACTTGTGGAAAATTGAAAAAGGTAGCATTTTCTAGATATGACTGAGCATTCCACTAACAATCGACTAACAAGTATTTCTCAAAATTAAGATATGTTCAAAGTAAAACATTGATTCACCACTTACATTCCTCTGTGCCTTGACGTTTTAGTGCATATAAAACTGAAATACACAGAGCAGAGGGTTTTGTGTTCTGTATATAACAGACATCCATTTTAGTAAGGTAGATGACATACACGTTCATTAATACAAGCATTTCTCAAGAAAATACTGCAACTGCTAACAAAGTTTACAGAATACGGAACAAGTCAGAGAAACTACGCATTACTCATGTCAGGTTGTTTGGATTATTTCCAGTGAGCTGACATTTTATCATTTCTAGAATCTCAACAGCAGTAAAGCTGGGGTCATTCAGAGTAATTTGAAACTCTAAACTCATCTCCAACAATGCCAAAGTCAGATCACTGATGATGTACTGTGTAATTACACTGCTATCATCTCCCAGGCATCTTATTTCTGACGCATATGAAACACCTTAATGGCATTACCTGTACAAACCAGATTAAGAAATAAAACAGGTGACAAGAGATGGGGCACAAAGTCAATAAAATTATATACTTACATATTCATCAAATACACATACTATGCTTAACCAAACCACTTTGTTGTGTGAAAAATGAAAAACATTTGCTTGTAATGAACTAATGTGTAATTATAATGATCGAATTCTCTTAAGTTGTTACATATAAGCTTCGCGGCTAATTACAAAGGCAAAGAATGACTATCGGTGATGTCAGGCAGACATTCACTAGTAAGTCTGTCACTTGGAAAAATACTTTCATTATAATTCCTAGTCCTTTCACTGGGTTGGGGTAGTGGGAGTATTTCATTGCCACCTAAGGATACAGGATACCAAATGCATCTCCCTACCAGCCCTGGGGCGCACAGGTGTAATGCCAGAAGTGCTAAGGAGGCTTAGGCAGGAGGATTACTAGTATAGCAAGACCAGCCTGGGATCACAAAGAGTTAAAATCCATCCTGAACTACAGAGAGAGACCTTGTCTCAAAACACAAACTGAAACAAAACAAAACCCAAACCATATTTTTCTTTTGAGAAAGCTCTCCAATTTGAATATAAACGGCAAAAGGTATATATCCTTAACAAAATAAAAGTAAAAGGCAAAATTTACTCACATATATGAATAAATATATTAAATTAATAAATTTTAAAAATCTGTAATATTCAGCAATATGAATCAAATTAAGAAAGAAGATGGAATAATCCAATACAGATTCACTTATGATGCATATTTATGTTTATAGCAGTAAGTGTATGGTTACTAAAATTATACAGTGATCCCACAGTTCAGGAACATAATTTAGGGTACAGTGTTTATGTTTGTCATCCAGTACTGAGTTTGCAAATACAAAAATAATTGTCAAATGTTTCTGTTCGTGAATGAAATTCCTTGCAAACGAAATCATTTGTGGACCAAGGTGCCACTGTATACAAGAAATCAATGTTGAACTGTGAATAATAATGATCTATATGAGAAGAAACTAATGTAGACATAATTAGCATTTAAATTATTAGAATACTAGATATATTGGAAAGTTGAGGGAACATTATTTCAAATTATAAGAAAATCAGACATTTTTAAATGCTTAAAAATATATACCACATGTCACCTAACTAGACTATTAAATAACTATGTATGTTCACGTTGAAAATTAAGAAAATTAATACATAGCCAAGAAAATGTTAATTCTGTGCCTGAAGCTCAATAACCATTGTTTATTATTATCAATAATCTCTTTATATATACAACAGTGTTTTCCTAAAGGAATGACAATCTGTAACAGGAACCTGCCTGCCAAGGCAAGGAGATGAAAGACAGGTAGCTATCAAGAGAATTGTGAAGGTTATTTTAATTTTAAAGAATATTTTTTCATATCCTGACAATTGAGTGATTCAGGAATAAAAAATATTTTGGTGATTGAGAGACATTTTTAGTCATTGATTTCCTTAAAGCTTAAATCACTATTTTCAAATTGAGTAATAGATATAGAGTCCACAAGGAAAGAGCCAATCCTCATAACTAGGTTGGATTCAGGCTGATTTTTAGTCACACGCATTAAACATACTGTGAATAAAATCATTCAGTAAGGACAAAAAGTCCACTCTGTTATTCCTTAGGATGAGAGGAGGCTGCACACGTTTCTGGAAGTGTCAAGTATCTGGCATCACAGCTTTACTATGAAGGATTACTTAATTTTGTAGCTACAATAGAAAAAAAAAGAAAGTAAAAAAGTTTGGAGAATGCTGATGTAAAGAGGATAGGAAACTGTTTGTGAAATGTAGTGGAGACCAAATCTAAAGAATCATGGCAGGCTACAAATGCTTATATCTAACATAATCTCAATTATTTTTAAAAGAGGAAGAACATCTCTTTTAGAGTGTTACAATTACCCATGCTAAGATTGTAACTAACCATATACACAGATACCTATTGCCATGAACACAGTATCCAACTTATTAGCGGATTATATTTCATAATTTTCTGTATCAGTAGTGTCTTGATTACTTTTATCTGGTTGCTGAGACAAAATACCCAATGCCCAGAAAGAAGAAAGGAAAGGTTTATTTAGCTTACATTTTGTGGAGGTTTTAGTCCATACTTGGCTGGTTCTGAGGCAGAGTGGCACATGGCAGAGGGCAACAGTTCATGGCAGCAGAGCACAGCAAAAACAACCAGCAAAAGGGAGGAGTGCAGGCAAGCAGCCTCCCTCCTTCCCTTACATCGTAAACAGCCTACCCCCACCCAGGGGGCGTGTAGCTCTCACACAATCTCCATGCCCTCCTCTTCCATAGGCTCGGGATGTGTACAAAGTAAGCACCCCAGCTTCCTGCTGAATCACTCAGGTAAACCTCCAGATTCCCCAAGTTGACACAATGTATCAACCATAACAAATAGCAATAATTTTTCACAAAACAATTACAAATTCAGTCTTCTAAAATTTCTATTTCTAAAATAATAAAATTTCTTTTTCTGAGTAGCTAAATATAACACTAAAATACAGGTCTAGATATTGACTTACCATTTTTGAAATTATCTTTTGACAGTAGATTAATTACTAAGTGTTCCAGTAATTCAGATTCTGGTATTAAATTCAACTGACTTTTAAATAGACTGCTTCATAGAGCTAATAATGAAGGGAACACTAACAAATTAGTAACAAATCTTTTGTAAAACATTACAATTTGATTGCATTTATAGTTTAATGGTGTAAAGATATTAATTAAAAATCACCCAAGTAAACTAGCAATGTGGTATCAGTTCTACGAGTCTATCAATCTTTATTGTATCTAGGCTGAAACTGTAAGGTGAATCAACCTGATACTGGGTGTGCACCGTCCCCTAATCAAAAGCAGTCCCAACTGCAGTAGCCATGACAGAGCTGATACCATTATCTTCTGCCTTATGCGGTTTATGTTCTCAGTAGATCTCACTGTCTTGTATTAACTCTAATATCAAAGGACCTTCAGGATATTAATTTCTCTCTGCTCATCATGTGCCCATTTTCACCATCCAACTGAAACACACAGTTAATGATTCCAATATCATAACATTTGGCCTGCATGTAGTTCCCAAATCTTTTGTTCCTGAAATATGGAAAAAGCCAACACTTAATAATTTTCCCTCTGAAGGAGGAGATGGAGTGGACTGAAGGAGACCAAGGAGACAGCTAGTTGTCCCCACCAGCTGTGCGAATTAGCTTCGCATGCTCCATGACCGTTGCCTGCAGAGCATGCAGATGTGCATGAGTAACTGGCCACCATTTGTCAGGACTACTGTTTTAAGCAAATATTCTGCACACACTTCTCTATTAACTTTACTACTTCCTTTCTCCGTCAGTGGCTTTTGCTTTGAATTGTGCAGGGAAAATAAAGTGAAACGATGCCACACAGGAGACGTTTTTACTTTCCACAGCTTCACCTCAGTCTAGGTGTGTTCCTGTTGGTCTTCACAAGCACGGGTAACGTAGAGTACCGTAAAACATGTTCGCTTTCATCTTCCAGTGGTCATAAGATTTCCTCCCTGAAACCTCATCAAGTTCTTACATTGTTAGATGACTGCATGTTTCCCATATGGAATGAAGACATTTCTCGTAGGAAGTGGCATGTGCGTAGGACACAGAGCTTCTGTTTTCGTCTCTCCCCCCTCATCTTCCTTCCTCTTACCTCCATTTCTTGCTCACCTTCCTTTTCGCAAAAGGTCTACCGCCCTATTTCCTCTTATCTGTCTTTTATTTTGCTGTTTCTATTTTTATTTCCTCATAGAAGAGAATCCCAGGGATACTTAAACTTGTGTCTGGTTTACTTCACTTAGTTATGATCTCAAAGGGCATTGATTTTCCTGCAAATGACTCGAGTTTATGCTTCTTTAAATATTAGACTATCTAACAATCTCTTTAATTCTCAAAGTCCACTTTTACAAATTAGAAGTTTTCAATATATTTTCTAAGCGGTACAGTAGTATGTACACAGAGTTAAATTGTTCTTTCTTTCCATCCCACTTCTGCGTCAATTGGGCCAGGAGGGGAAGGGAACTCACCTTGGAATCTGCAAGGCTTGGCAGGTGTGCTCCCACCAGGGTGTTTCTTCATCCTCTCCTACCTGGGGGATTCTCACCTGAACAGAAGAGGTAGCAGGTGTAGGGTGTGGGATGTTCCTGCCAGGATCTGTGCCTTCTGTTTCTCTGGGACTGACTGCCAAGGGGCACTTTGGAACAGTTTTGAAGAATCTCCCGCTGCAGCCCACAGAAGAGCGGCGCCGCCTCTGCTGGGATGGAACATGACTTTCTGGCCCCGGATCTCCACATCCGGATTCTTCCTTAGAGGGAGCGCTCGGTGGGGTCTTTGAGTGGCTCTGAGTTGTTTTCTTCTTTTGATTAGAGAATTCTTACCTTTCGGTTTGTCATCATGCAATATTTTTCCAAGCTAACTATTGTTCTCCCTCTCTTTCCACTTTCCAAAGACACGTTAGCTTTCTTAAATATAAACAAGCTTCACTCTAGGGACGCCATTCTGGTCTGGGAAAATATATCATTTTTCCACATGGTTGAAAAACAGGCTCAATATTCTAAGCTTGAAGGGAGGGAAAAAGCAAACACACCACATACTCCTAAGGAATAGGAGCTCTACAGCCCTCTGCAAGGAAATTTTCTGCACAAAATTTTCCTTTTACTCCTTCCTCTATGAAAACTTACTTTTCAAAGTCCAAAAAATACCTTGTTCTGACTGAGGGCACCCAAGAGTCGTAAAAGCATCTGCAAAATTTGACTATAATTTCTGAAATTTGATCTGGGTCCATATTTTTTAATGTAGTATCTGTTGCATCTTACCATCAAGGTGAACATGTCAATATATAATTTTTGCTATTTTGGTGAGTATTTTCCCTGTTCATCTCTGGTTCTTATTTATTAAACTATAGCAACTTTTAAATATTGTAAAATTATTTGGGGAATGCCTTTAGAGCTGCTGTTGTCTTCTAATGTGAGATATTTCCAAGACACAGAAATGTTTCATATTTGACCATCTTAAAAATTTATCCATTGTCCCAAATGTTCATTCCGCTATTCCTCTTGTATCCTTTCCATTCCTAACTGAAATTTTCCGAGATGGTCACTACTACCCTCGCTATCTAACAATGCCTCACAGGTACATTTTTTCTGTTTTCTGAATGCATCACTCAGTTAAAACTTTCCTCTGGCTTTGGCAGAGATCTACATGTCATTAAATCCAGTGACAAGTTTACAGCATTCTCAAATTTTTCTTTTCTTTTGTTGAAGCATCTTTCTCCTTAACATCTCTGACACTCCACAGTTCCAGGTCCTCTCACCTCACAGTGTTCTCCTTCTCACTTTCCTTTCGTGGACATAAATAAATGATTTTCACTGCATTAGCATCAAATGGAAAGATTTGAAAAGCATAGTGCAGCCACTTGATTGTTGTGTGTTTGGACTACAAAAACAGTGCTTGTGAAGCTCCGTCTGGCTCTGCTGTGCAATCTGCATGCACCGTCTCAGGCTCATTCGGGTTTTGCTTTTCCTAGGTGTTTCATGGAATCCCTTGACTCCATGTCCTCCCTTACATTGTCTTTACACTTTATCTTCCCAATGAACAAGTTTTAACTTCACGCAGGGTAAAATACCACCTTGGTTTCACTTTTACATAATCAAGCCACTCCAGGCTTGACAATATTCAAAGTTCCAAGGCTTGTGACTGCCCCCACCCCAAGACCTGTGCTGATATTCACTGTCTCAGCAAGTCTCTGCAGTATTCCTAGCTCTCTAGTTCAACAGAATACCATCCAGCCTCCACCAAAGATCATTGCTTTTGGTTTTTTTTTTTTCATTACTTGAAAATCTCTCAAATTCTTTCACATACTCCCATTCTCACAACTATCTTCGCCCTCACCATCACAAATTCAACAACTCACACTTCTTATTTTAGTTACTGCAGGTATTTGCTGAACGGTTTTCCTGTGCTGCCCTCCTTCTCTGTAGTGGGAATGTGTTTCCCATGAGGCACTGCAAGGGTAGAAGGGCTCGTTTCTATGACTCCAGGTAATAACTCTGCTTTTGGTTTGTGCTTCTCTTTTCATTCTTTTTTTTCTCACACATGAATGACTGGCTAGGAAATTTATAAGTCCGTGTGTACTGATGTAAAGGAGAGGAACAGTTCTGTTTTGTTCCTTCGTTGGATGAGAGAGTGTCCTGCTATGTAGTTCAAGCTAGCTTTGATCTTACTATGTAACCCAGGCAAGACTTTCACTCAAGGTGTCTTCCTGCCTCAGCCTCCCAGTGCTGTTATTACAGGCAGGTATCACCACCACCAGATGGAAGACCTTCTAGAATAGAGATTATTCTTCAAATGTAATAGACACTGATTACTATTACTACATGGTACTTTTAAATTTCTGGATACTTCTCTAAACACTGCCATAATTAAGGGGAATTTTCTTCATATTAAGATTTATACATAATAGTTTCTCAGTCAAGTCCTAGTAAAAATTTAACATTCGTATTAGAGGGAGAATATTTATTAGTCTTCATTTGCAATAGCAGTGTTTTAACTGGTTAGGCATACTTGGGGAGATTTATTTATTTATTTTAATTTCAAGGCTTGAAGAACAAAGTCAGTCAAACTGTAGGGGATTGAGCTGTAAAGATGAAATGACATCCACTTCTATCCGCAAGAGAAAGGAAAGCATTACATGTTTAATGTTTTTATAATTTTCCTTTGCCTCTTGCATAGTTTCCAGAATTATAGCATAAACTATTCTTTAATGCTATAGTTATAACAATGTGTACATTCAATAAATATACATTTGTACTTCTTGGTAAAACTAATTGTGCTTTATAAGATTTTTTAAAAACTACATTAAAAATCTGAAACAAACCCATTCCAGCTGAAATTTGGAACCCCTCCCACTCATATTACCTAATGATTGACACAATAAAAGTTCTTTTTGATTCTCAAAACCATGCATATTTAATACATGTGAATTATGTATCCATGATTCCTGTTACATGGTATTAAACATGATGGAGATCTTGGCAAGGGTTCACAACATTTTGAGTGCATCAATAACTTTCCATTGTTCATCCGTTTTACAGAGTATATTTACTATTCCCTTAAAATCTCTATTAAATATGTACACATTGCTTTTAGTTGCTTTTATCTGTGCAATTTCTGATCCAAGAAAATATGGCACATGAGCAATTCTCAATGATATCGCTTTATAACTTCATAAGAATATGCTATAAATAAAAGTTTTCTTATAAACTAGAAATTGAACACCTTATAAACTGTACTCCTGACAATTATTATGAATTAAAATTCATCTGGGAATATCTACTGAGTTTGATTTATCAAAAAATTTCCTTTTGAAACACTAGGAAAGCACAGAGCAGGTGATCCACATCCCTGTCACCTTTACAGTCTGTGTCTTCACCCTCCATGTGCCTGGCACAGAAAGGAGATTCTGATTCAGAAGGCCCATGAACCACTAACACCAGGGTTTGTGTTCCAAGCCTTCCTGTGTGTGCCATGTAACACCTGAGGTTCTAGAGCAGGTGGCCCATGAACTGCTGACACTTTGGTTCCTGTCTGGGTTTTGTGGAAGTCACAGAAACACGAGGTCTGCGATCACTACCAGTGCAGCCCCTATTTGCTCCTGTGAGCACCATGAACTGCCTGGAGACATGGAATCCAGTGGTCCATGGATTGCTGACTCTGTGTCTCTTTTCTGGGCTCTTCCTGCACCCATAACTGCCTAGGGACACAGGACCCACTGCTCGAAGACCCCAGACTAAGTAGAACATCTCAGCAGCCACTGAGGGGCAAGTCTGACCACCAGGAAACCTAGCGATGCTTGGCTGATCTGGCAGGAAAGAGGGACAATAAGTGCTCTGCCCCCAGCATCAACCATGACAAGACAAAGGATTAAAACTTAATCTCAGAACTCCACTCCACTCAGACAAGTCCAGGAGACATCCACATAGGATGACTTGGTAAACACATACTTAAAAATCTGGCATGATTGCAATGGAAGTAAAGAAACTATTCCATCAGGTCATAGAAAACATCATATCAGACACGCTCAGGTACAAAACAAAATGATAGCAATAATGAAAGAATTGCTTGGCATATCTAAAGTAGACATATAAAAATAGATGAGCATAGAAAACTGACGAAGACTCTAAATGAACATATAGGAATGAAATAGAATGCATTAAACAGATTCAAAGACATAATCAGGAAATTAAAACTTCCACTGAAAGCTGATAAAACTGAATGCAACTGAAGATAGAATTTTAGAACTTGAAGACAGCCTGGCAGCTAACAGTTGTGAAAGAAAGATCTCTTAAAATCAGCAAGGAACCAAGAAAAATCAATTCAAAATCTGCAAGACAAGGCAAAGACAAATATTGTAAAACTAATAGGAATCAATGAAACAGCAAGAGGCAGCACAAGTGACATAAATGAGTATTTGCAGAAATAATAGCAGAAATTTTCCCAAGCATGGAAAAAGATTCTGATGTACAGGTAAATGAGCATATTGAACTCCAACTAGTCATAACAAAAATAAAACTACACCAGGCATATAATAATCAAGATCTCTGATCTCCAGTAAAAGAATAGAATATAAGAAGCTGTTATACAAAAGAAATAGATCACCTACAAAGGAAAGCCTACCACAATCATGACAGGCTTCTCAACACAAACCATCCAATTGCGAAGAGCTTGGAGTGAAGTATTACGGGTCCTGAGACAAAACAGTTTCCAACCAGGATTGATGTATCGTGAAAAAGTATCCTTCAGTTTTGATAGAGAAATAACATATTTCCATACAAAGAACAATTGAAGAACTTCAAGAATACCAAACCAACCTTATAAATATTACTAAAAGATATTCTAGACAGAGAAAAAAATGACCACAATTTCAAGAACAACAATAGAAAGGAACCACCAAGCAGAGAAAGCAATTAAACAGTTGGAAAAAGTAGGAAACCAACAGCAAGTAAATAACATGTCAAATATAAGCCAGTATATATCAGTTATAACCATTAATGTAAATGGCCTCAATTAACCAGACAAAAGAAACGGACTGGCAGAGTGGGCTAACAAACCAACAATATGCTGTATACAGGAGACATTTTACTCAAAAGGAAATCCATAGACTGAAAGGCAAAGCATAGAAATCAATCCTCCATGAGAGAGAAACCCATAAAAAAGCAGGGGTAGCTACTGTGCTTGCAGACAATGTAAACTTTGGACTGAAAACTATCAAAAGAGATAAAGAAGTTCACTATGTACTTTTTAGGAGAAAACTGCAACAGGAAGACATAAACAATCATAAACATGCATGCAATAATATAGGAGAACTACACTATATATGAGAAATCTTAACAGACATGAAAAACTAAATAATTAATAATACTATTGTTATAGGTGACCTCAGTACCTGTTTGACATAAAGAGATAGGTCAACTAGACAAAAAATCGGCAAAGAAATAACAGATCTGAACCAAATCTGTGAACAAATGAACTTAGTAAATGGAAACAGTGTTCTACACACAATATCAAAATATACATTTTTCTCAGTTGCACATGGGGTTTTCTCTAAAATAGACCACATTTTAGCCCATAGAGCATACCTACCTAAATGCAAAAGAATTGAAATTATCTCATGCATATTATCTGACCACAGTGCATTGCAATTGAAAATCAATGACAAAAGGAGCTCTAAAAACTCCATGAACATGTGGAAATTAAATAACAATCTCTTGAACAACAAATGGGTCACAGAAGAACTTAAAAAAGAAATTAAAAAATGCCTACAAACAAATGAAAATATAAATACAATTTACTGGGATCTGTGGGATGATGTCTTTCAGACAAAGAAATGCAAATGGCAAGTAAATACATGAGAAAATGTTCAACATCATTAGTAATTTGAGAAGTATAAATTAAAACAACACGGAGATTTCATCTCACCCCAGTAAGAATGGCTATCATTAAGAAATCAACCAATAACAAATACTGGTGAGGTTGTGAAGAAATAGGAAATTTTCTGCACTGCTGGTGGGAAGCAGACTGGTGAAACTACTGTGGAAATCAGTTTGGAGATTCCTCAGCAAACTAGGTCTAGAGGTCCAACTCAACCCAGCTATTACCCTTCCGGATATTTTCTCAGAATAAGTGAAAACATAATACCACAGCGATATATGTGCACCCATGTTTAGAGCAATGCAATGTGTAATAGCTAAATAATGGAAGCAACCCGAATGTCCATCCACTGAGGAATGGAAAAAAAATTGTGATATTTTTATATACTGAAATATTACTCAGCTATAAAGCAACATAAACTTGAGCCTTTTATATGTAAACAGTCACAACTAGAGACCATAGTCATAAGTGAAATAATTCAGATCTACATGTATAAGCGACATTGTCTCACTAGTGTAAAAATCTGAAAAAGTAAATAAAAATTAGGAGGAATGATAGACATTGGAAAACAAAAGGAAACTTGTCAAAAGTAAAGAGCAGCTGAGATGAAGGAAAATAGCAAACAAAGGCCAGGCATGGTGGTGTATGCCTATAATCCCAGCATTTGGAAGGCTGCGGCAGGAAGATTGTTGTGAGTTTAAGACCAGCCTGGGCTACAATGTGACCTCAAAGCCAGCCTGAACTGCATAGTGAGACCCTGTCTCAAAAAAACAAAACAAAACAAAATCTACCAAAAAAAAAAAAAAAAGGAAAAGAAAGGAGAATATTATGTATATATGTATATACAGCATACATAATTGTTCTACTGACTTCTATCACTTTATTTAGAGAACAGTTAATGATTAATTATTTGATCAATTTTGCATTTTATATTTGTTTTCCTGAGAATCACTTTGAAGATATCAATACATAATACAACAACCATTGTTAATTTCTTATCACTTTCTTTTTATTTCAGTATTGCTTATATTATTCTTGTGCTATTTTGTATATGGATGTCTGTTTGTTAATATGTTTTTATTTTTAAAAGAAAAGAAAGGAAACACTAGGAAAGTGGGCCGGAGATATAGCTCCGTGGCATAAGTGCCTTCTTGGAAACTTCAAGGTCCTCAGTTCTTTTTCTGGTACCAAAAAAAAAAAAAAAAAAAAGGATGTCTGAAAAAATGAAATTTTGATTTACTTCATCCAGAACTATTTTTTAAATGCCAACCCATTCATTTCTCTTTAAATTTAATTTATAAAATGTTGTCATGTATTTCTGCATCATGTATGTACACCATGATTTTAATTTCTACTATTGCGTGTATTGTAATTCTTGGATATCCCCTAATTTTACCTGATTTTTTTACTTACACCTTCAGTGTTTCACATCTTACTCTAAATCATTCTATGGAAAAATATATTCACTTTTTCCTAGACAAATGAAGCCACTATACAATTATCTTCTTTCCTTCAACTTCATATTTTAAAATTTATGTTCCCTTTCAATAGTGCATTATTTCCTAGTTGTCTAGTATACATTGTTCTAGTACTGGTTAATGCTTGTTACAGATTTCAAGAATCACTGTGGACATTAATTATTCAAGTATCTGACACACGTGTTTTGCACTGATGTGGATATCTTTCCTCTATATTTATTTATCATTTTGTGCATGTATATCACCATTTTAATTCCAAATTTTATAAACGTTAATTAACTGTTTTTCCATATACACTCACTGTTTGGAGGAAGAAATAAAAAAGTTATGTTGTTTATGCAGTGCAAAGTAAAAATGATATAGTAATTTTTGCATTTGTACTTCAATGAAACCTGTGATTTGCAAGATTTTTTTCACTAAAATATATTTTATTTAACACTCATCAATAGCAAACTTTTGTTTTGATATCTATTTCTGGGTAACATTCATAACCCTTAGAAGTCCAATTTACATGTCTGTATAATTTCTGAAACCACTGCAAGACAAACGTAGAGAAATGTGAATCATGTGAATAAGTTGTAGTTCTAGGATGCTATATATTTGCCATAATTTTTGATAATCTATGTATTAAATGTCTCAGGTGGTTATATTTAATGTTCTTCTCAGACTGTCATTGCCTATAAAGATTGTCTAATTCTTAAATTTAAATAGAGTCCATTTTCTTTAATCAAATTTCATCTTTTCCTTTAATCCTATATAACATTTCTGTTTATGTAGTTTAAAAATGTCTTGAATCTGACTTCCCTTTCAAAAATCCGTATTTTGTATAATTTCTTGTGCATCTCCACTCAAATTCTTTATGTTAAGACAATCATTTTCACATCAAAATTATTTCTATTTTTATTATTATTTTTTGAATCAGGATTCAAATCCAGGATCTTGATATGCCAGGCAAGCACTATGCTGCTAAGCTCTATCCCTGGTCCCCAAAACTATTTCTTAATGCACTCCTTATGTTCCTTAATATACCCTGTGAATGAAAAAAATTTCAAAGCCCTTTTCATTTGCTCATGAAATTCTTCATCTCTGCATTTCCTGTGGCGAACAATTGCCCTAGGTTTGCTCCACACTAATCTTTACTACTTTGGTATTTACCACACGATCAAAGTAATTGTTAACACACTGGTGTGTAATATTCCCCTTTCACTTGAGAGCAGACATATAAACTTCTCTTTCTTCATGTATAACTATACCTGTGTACACAAGTGCTGTGCATATACATGAGGTATGGATAAAGGGAGATACTGATATGTATTTCAGCAGTTGTAGACATCTGCTTCACTGTCAGCTGTAGAGCAGCCTTCCAAAAGCGCAATAGCAGTCACCTGAAAATATTATTCTTGGGGGAAGATTTATCCATGTGTTTGTTTGATTGTCTCTCTCTCTCTCCTGTCTGCCACCGTGGGTACTTAAATATATTCCTATTTTTAGAATTATACATGCACATCTACAGATTTGTCTTCAGAGAGTGTCTTTTGCTATTCGACAATAATGAGGCTATGTATTTCCATTCATATATCTTCAACATTAAGAACGACAATGTATATATCCATGATTTTAACTTCATATGCATGTATCATTATATGAAGTTACAGCAAAATTTAACAACTTAGAAGTTAAGATGGTTTTTAACCACTACAATTTAAACAAACAGGATATTAAAGAAACTAGGCAAAAAACAACAACCAGAAAATTCTTTCCTACTATGAAAAAAAAAAATAGATAGCAGTATTATCCTGTAGTTCCATCATTGCTGTGGATGGCAAGATTTCTTTCTTTCTATGCATAAATAATATACCATTATTTTTTTATCAAAATATACCATTATTTTATCAACAATATACCATTTTTTTATCCAGTCATCACTTGATAGACAGATGGCTTTCATTATGATGGTATGTTTGCATAAATAGGTACTGTAGAGGTGAAATGTGATTTACTCATTTGTGTGATCTAAAAATGTTGATCTCCCATAAACTGAGAGCAGAACGACAGTTACTATATTGCAGCTTGATAAACAAAGTATTTCTTTACTGTTTTTAGTCAAATGACTATATATCAAGATAATATACTTCATATTTATCTTTTCTACTTTTCTCTCATTGCTGAGACAAAATACCTGGCACCCACAATTAAGGAAGGGAAGGATTATTTAGCTCATGATTTGTGGAGATTTCAGTCTATACTCAGATGGCTCCAAGGCAGGGTGACACATGGCACAGGTGCAACATTTCAAGTCGACAGAAGACAGTAAAAGCAGCCAAAGCAAAAAGGAGGAGCAAGCAGCCTCTTTCCCTCCTTTGTATTACATGCATGCTTCCCACCCCAAGGCGGGTGAGCACTCACACCCATAACTGTAGCATTGGACCACGACTCAATCAAAAACTCTAGAAGCCTGCCCATGACTGACTGCCTGAGGCTTTTGGAGAGATATCTAGACACAAACCATAACAATATTCAAAAAAATCCAGGAAGAGGATTTTGTTTTTATCACACAGAAATACAAAATATTTGATGAAACAGGTATGCTAAACCGGGCATGGCCATGCACACCTATAATCCTACTACTTGGGAGGCTAAGGCAGGAGGCTCACCATGATGTGAAAGCCAGCCTGCACTACATAAGGAGAATCTGCTTAAAAAAAAAAAAAGGAAAAAGAGATAGGTATGCTTAGACATATTTTAACATAACACTTTTCATATTGAATAACATTACACTGTGCCCATAAATACGTTCATGCTAGTATTTCTACAAAATATTAAAAATAATGTGTACTCATCATATACATACAAGTATCTTCAGTGCAACATCATTTGGGATAAAGTTATGGGTCGTTGTTTGAATAAGGAGGGAATCAACTCTCTCTGTTGGGTTAAGGCAGTTTTTGTTCTTGCTAACGTTTGGGCAAATAAATTTCATAGCAAAAAGATTTCACTTTTATCTGCCTATAAAGTTTAAAGGGTCATTACCTGACGGTCACTATGCAAATAGAGACTTCATGGACAAGATTAATCTAACACCTGTGCTTTAGCCATGCAATACTATAATTAAATCAGAATATCATTATTCAAAGTGGTATAGTCAGGATAGATGCACAGGGTTAGAGGTAATAATACTTTATCCCCTGGAACAGGTAATGATATTTTGGTGATAGAATTATTTGTTGTCACTTCACAAATACATCTATGGAGATGGAAATTTTTAAATAGTTTCTCCTTATCTGTCCTAAGATTTGAAATAATTCTTTTTGTTGACAAGACCAGCTAGAAATGTAGACATGAGCTATTTTTTAAACCATTAATCTTCAACTCATACTGGATAACAAATCAATTGGAAAACATTATAAACCAACAGCAAATATATAGTAGACTAATATAAGAAGGTTATAAAACATTTTAGCCAGGGGAATATAAGGGTGATGTGCAAAAGAGCTAGAGAAAAAGAAAGAAGGAGGAGGGGAGAAAAAAATTAAAATAAAAACTTCATTATTAATTTAGTTCTATTATTTTATTTCATTGTTGCAGAAATACATATTATCAAAGAACTATGCAATATGTAATCTAAGTAAATTTTTTGAGTCTAAACATAATCATGGTCAGCAATTAGTTTGAAGTCACAAAGATAAACTGGAATTATCTCAGGTAAACTAGGATGTTTGGTCACCTATTAATTATCTTTCTTGTACAAACAGACAATGAGAACGTATTGGCTTACTCCATCCCCAGCTGAGATTATCATCAAGACTTATCCTGTACCCTAGCTTCTCTCTACTTTACAAATTACTTTATAAATGTGAAAAATACTTGCTATGACTTCAAGACAATGACTTGGCTCAGCTTGGATAAGTGGAATATTGGATTTCAAGCTCTATGCCATACTCCTGGCTGTTCCTCCTAACTTACTGGCTCAACTCTGGCCTTGGCCTCCTCAGATCTAATTTATATTTCTTTAAAAACAAATAGTTGACAATTTACCTTTAACATACCATGCATGTGTGTTGCACTACATCACAGATGTGACTATAAAGTTGCTGGTTTTATCTCTTACTGTTTTTGTTCTTCTGTTTCATCTTCTAAAATGTGTAAATGAGCAAAGCCTACCTATTAGGATTAAATATGCAATGGGAAGGGTGTCTTTCCAGAGTGGAATACATGGGCAATAAATCTAGCTGTTTTTTTAATCACCATCCTCATGTTCTGTGAAGTGAACCCAAAGTACTGCCTGCGCAGAATTCCTGTAACTGGCTTTCAGTTCCAGCAGCCCAGTGGAGACCTGCAGGTGAGGACTAGTGAATTTGGGAATATAATAAGGAAAAAGGTGCGTATAGGTTGTAGCTGGCACCTCATACATTTTATGAGAACTTGTTGCTGGTATCTACATAGATGCCATATTTGTCAGGGGATTAAGTAATGAGACACTGTTTACTTTGCAGGAAGGATGAAAGAGGGCTTTACAAACGAGGCTGTGCTAACATACTTACCTAAATAGAAATACCTCAGTAGAGACTCATGTTTGAATGGTGGTTCATGGAACGGTAATGAGAATACACCTGAGACATACCTCTGATATTTTAATTTTAGAAATTCCAATACCAAATTTCAAAACAGACATCATTTTTATTGTTTTTGTCTTTATTGTTATCATTTTGTTTTTTTCTCTTTAAAATAAAAAAGAAATTCTAATACCAAGTACTTTAGCTTCAATGTACATAAATTAATTTTTAAAAATAATTTCAATATTCAATAGAACCATAATCCTTAAAATTATGAATATTTTTAAAATTAGTATTGACAACATTGATGAGATTAGGGAGGACATCTTAGCATCATTTAAAATTTAAACTATTTAACACAGTTCAGGAAAAAGTCAAAACTGAAGGTCAAAATTGTAAAAGATCCCTACGAGGCATGGTGCATATATTTGGCGTTGAGGTCCTGCCACTGAAATCGGAAATAACCCCGCTTTGGTCTCTAGTTCTGTTCCACACGGTGCAAAGCAATGAGTAAGTAGCCAAACTCTTTCAATACCACTTAAAAAAGATTCATGCGTGTGGGTCTATGTGCATATCAACCTCATCACTTAATTGATTAAATTTCATAATGCATAATTTAGATCAGCTTATTAGATAGTTTTGTCATTTAAAATTCAAGTAATGTAAACCATTGATAGTTTCCTGTAGCTTATTAACAGACAGGAGAGGCTCTACAAACATCTTTGCCTGAGGTAGATGAAAGTTGTGTAACTAACTCCTGCAGAAAACATTTTTCAGATTAAACACTTTATCTTTACAGGATTTCAGGTAGAGCTCTTGCATTATTCTGTGCAGTATTTCTGTACTGGAAATGGTACTTGTGGTGTTATGGAACAGTTTTCTTCGAGACAAACACATGTATCTAAAGCATGTTGGGGCTGGGGATATAGCTCAGTGGAATAAGCGCTTGCCTAGCAAGCGCAGGGTCCTGAGTTCGATCCCCAGTACCGCAAAAAAAAAAAAAATAAAAAAAAAATAAAGCATGTTAAACATTTAAGAAAATGACTGAGAGAAAATTAAGGTTCATTTTTTTGTGGAGTTGGAGAGTGAACCCAGGACCCTGCCAATCAGCCACAAGCAGGACTTTATGATTTTGCATTTTTAATTCTGAGATAAGGTCTCGCTATGTGTTGGGTTCTTCTCTTGTCTAGGCCTCCCAGAGTGCTGGGGTTATAGGCATGGGCTTCTAGGCCCAGTAAAATTTAGAGTTCATAGTCATATTTTGTGAATGTCCTAAAGGCAATACTGCTTTATATTTAGTTTCCTAAACTGATGAAATAACACACGATCATTATAGGAGTTCAATGAAAAGATGTACACAGATCTCTGTGCAACAGTGTAAAACACCTGGTAGCCTGCTGGTCACTGTCATGGAGGCAGTGATGATGTCCTAGGAAGCATGCATTTAAGAGCAACAGTGATACAGCAAACTATTTAGACATGCATGTTACAAATACAAATTCCTTTCACTTTTTCCCCATCAGACTTATAGAATAAAATTCATGGAAATGTTTCCTTACATATAGCCATACAAAGACACAAGAAGCCACACCACTCTATGATCTGTCAATTTTAAGAAATTATCTTGAATATGTTTAAGCATTAAATGGGTACATCTTGGGCTAGGGATATAGCTCAGTGGAATAAGCGCTTGCCTAGCAAGTGCAGGGTCCTGAGTTCGATCCCCAGTACCGCAAAAAAAAAAAAAAAAAAAAAATGGGTACATCTTAAAGTATATCTGAAATAAGTTTTACTATTTGCATAGCTATTACAGTTACAAGCAAATACAGCTAGCTGCGGGAAATTCTCTTTTGAGTTATTTATGTATGAGATACATGTTTTCTTGACATTAACATTCAAACGGATATTATTTCAGTGTGTAATTTTGTTGCATTTGCTGTTTAATTGATTCATATGAGAAATATTCCTACTGAAAGAAGCTTGGTTCTTCTCTTTATAATGGCTCTTCTGTTTATAAATACATTCTGTCTTTTTCTCTGAAAGATATAATTCAGAATGACAGTATAGTAAAATAGGCTTGACACAAAACATGTAAAATTTCAGGGCGATTCAATTTATCTCTGCAAAACAGTAAAATTTTTTGTTTCATATGATTCCAAAACATTTCTCAACTATTATGATTTGTGAGTATAGTTCAAATGTGCTTGTAGTAAAAACAGGAAATAATTTAGTTACAGTGATTTATTTGATAATCACTTCTGCCCTCTTATTTTTCTGTTTATGAGTGGTAGCAGTTCAATATATGTCAGGATTTGCAACTTTGGTTAGAATTATATGGCTTTATAGTTGGAGATTCTAATGGTTGATACACTGCGTCAACATGAGAAGTTTAGAAGTTTAAGTAAGGGACTCAGCAGTGGGGTAGGGGCTTCACTTTGGAAACATCCTCACCCTGTGCAAGAGGGGGGCACTCAGATGGCGAGTGCTGCACCCAACCCTGGTGCAAGTAGCCCGTATACAGTACAAGGAGGGAAAGAGGCTTGGTCTTCCTCCGTTTGCTCTTGCTGATTCTACCGCCTTCTGCTGTCTTGAAGTGTTGCCCCTGTGCCACACCACTCTGCCTTGGAGCCAGCTGAGTATGGACTGAAATCTCCACACACTGTGAGCTAAATAAACTTTGATTCCTTAATTTTGGGTGTCTTTTATTTTTTCTCAACAAGAAGAGAAAACAAAGGAAAATAACAACATTTTATTTAAATGTTGTGTTAAATTAGAAGGAAATTGCATTTCAGTTTAAAAACCTGTAACTTACTTTCATTGATCTTGACCAAATATTTATTCTCTATGATGTTCAGTAGTCTTAAAAGTAAAATATATAGAATCATAGGAGCACACAATAACTTTCTGAACAGAATCCTGGTTCAACAGGAAATAGTACCAAAAAGCAACAAATGGGATCCTGTCAAACTAGAAACTCCTATACAGAAAAAGAAACAGAGTGAAAAGACAACCTACAGAATGGGAAAAATTTTGTCAGCTATTCCTCAAACAGAGGACTAATGTCTGCAATATAGGAAGAACTAAAAGAGATTAGATGCTCTAAAATATAGCACCCAGTCAATGAAAGGGTGCTTTATGTAAGAGGTATAATGTGTAATCGATATATGAATTAATGCTCAAAATCTCAGGCTCTTAGAGACATTCAAATCAAAACAACTTGGAGATACCATCTCACCACAGTAAAAATGGCCACCATCAAGAAATCGGATAACAAACGGTGGTAGCACTGGTCATGCTGCTGGTAAAAAGGAACCTTTCTACACTCTTGGTGGGAATGTGAACTGGTACACCCACAGTGAAAATTAGAGTGCATATTACTCAAAAAGCTGAAAGTGGAAATTCCCTTGACCCAGCCATTCCCCAGCCAGGTATCTACCTGAAAGAGTTAAAAGCACCATATTACCATGATACATGCATCATACCCATATTTATAGCTGCACAATTCATAACAGCTGAGTCCTGGAAGCAGCCTGTTTGTCCATCAACAGATGACTGGATAAAGAAAATTTGGTGTTTACACATAAGATAGTATTACTCTGCCATACAGAAAGGTAAACTTGTGTCAGTTTTAGGGAAACAGCTCTTGAGAACAAAATATTAAGTGAAGAAAATCAGGCACTTAAGTATGAATATCGCATGGTTCCTCTTCTATGAGAAACACAAAGAATAGATGAAGAGCGACATGAAAGGAAGAGCACAGGCTGCAGGGAGCTCGCTCCTTCTCCACGGGGAGGGGGACAAGACACGGAGGAATGGGGGCTGGGAAGGAATGAGAAAACGATGAAGACGTGAAATATAGAAGTACCAGCTCCACACAGAGACCGCGACTATTAGGCACTGCGAACCTACCGAGAAAGGGGGAGGGGTCAGGAGGTAGGTGAAGGGGGAGGGAACGGAGGGAAAGCGGACAAGAAGGAATTACACTGTGTTATGTATATGTAACAACTCTCTGCAAGGAAAGTAGATATCATGTCTACTACAGAATACGATCTGAAAAAAACTGATGTCAGCGCTGTGGGAAGGAGAAAGGCAGTACTAAATGCTTTCGAAGCATTTTCCTCCCTTACGTATTTTCCAAACAGAGTGCATCTAGTGACACTTAGGCCTACAAATTAATACTTAAATAAATACCAAGGAGGCCTACTGCAGTATTTATCTAGGTTCTCCTTTTAGTAAGAACTGAAACAATCTTCATGTTGAAGTGAGAACGAAGCACACTACGTTGTTTTCTTATGTGCAAATGGCTTCTGTTAGATCTACACCTCATTACGTCACTGTGTGTCATAGCAGTTGCCTGAGTTCTTCCCTGTTTGTCTACCAACTGCCCCCACCCATATTCATGAGGCCCATACCAGTGGCTTTGTATCCTTTATGAAAACCCACATTACCAAGTGTAGAATCACATAAGCAAGAATATTTTTACTATCTAGGAATATAGTTGATATTTTGTAAACTGTAATTTCAGTATGTTTTATGTGTACAAAACCCACATTCAGGTCCAACAGCACTGCGCCACCTCTTACACACAAGCAAGCTATTCTTCTAATCTATCCTGTTCAACTCAGTTCACTACGCTTAAGTGGAAAAGAAAGAAAGAGTTAGGAAGGAAAAGGGGCAGGAAAGACAGGAGGATGAAAAATAAAATTGAAAGGTATTAAAGTTTGAATCGTATTCTTTAATGAGTGCACATGTTACAGAATTAAGTTCATCTGTTCTTTTAATTTCTTCCTTAATAGCAAAGGGAAAACGTTGCCCTGTGTTACTAACCAAATATATTATAACACAGGCCCTTGAGATAAACATGTCATATTATAAAGTATGACTTCTCTTTCTTAAATGGGCTCATTTTTAATCAACAACGGTAAATTCTCTACCCTTGCAGGATAGAAGATGACAAATTATGATATGTGTACTTAAGGGAATCATTAGATTGAACTTATTATCAAGTATTGTACTATGAAAATTTCTAGGTGTTGATCATACCTTCCTAATCACTAAGGAAAACAGTCCATAAGAAAATATCAGATGATGCTACTTAAAAAATTGACAAAGCAGTAGAATATGTGTAAACATATAGTCAAAGGAATAAAATAACCATTTAGTTATATATTCTCAGTGTTACACTCTTTACTACAGGGGCTCATAAAGTCTCCTTTTGGAGTGGGAAGGAAAAAATACATTTTTAATTGCTCAGGCAAATGACTACCTAGTAATTTAATCGTTATTTATAAAACCAGGGATAAAACCGTTCAGCTTCAGCACTCTAAAGTTGGAAAACCAGAAATAGTCCTCGACAATGTACCAGGAAGTGAATAGATACTGATTTGTGTTAAATGTAATACTGTAAAAGAAAACTAGATGATACCCAAGTGAGAAATAGTCATTTTCAATAGGAATGACAGAGTTGTAGAGAGGACACAAGTGTGAATCATTCTATTATCATAGAAACTATAACAATTTTCACCTATAGCAAAACTAAAATGAAATAACTAGTCAGAACTAAGTACTGTAAATAAAATCAATATTACCTGACATATGGAAATGGTTCACACATATAATTGCTAAAAAATGTACAGAATTCTTACTGAAATAATGATATGAAATATGATAATGGTATATGTATTATAAATTTGATGTCTTACATCATATGTAGCATGTTCAAATATAATTTTTTCTATCAATAAGTTATCAGAGTCAGATCCTATATATTGTGGCTATTTCAGTTTAATAGAAATTAATACCATATGCCTAATGGTCAATGGTTTCTCTTTTATACAAAATAATATTAAACATGCTTTTGCAGAAAATTTAAATTTTAAAAACATGTAATTTTTATCTGTTAGCTTGTGCTTGCTAGAGACCTGAATTATCTGGGGGGTTATTTCAACTTATATAGCATTCAATGACATTATGAATAATAATTTAGAAAGCTTTGCTAAGTCAGACTCAGCAGGATAGAACATACTTTTGGGGAATCGAGGTGGGTTATCATTGACATCAGTGAGGGTGATGTTGACAATGGTCGTTCCAGCTAATCCTCCCAGTTGTCCTCCCATATCCTTGGCTTGAATGAGTACTTGGTATTGTTCTTTGACTTCTCTGTCCATGTTTGGCAAAGCAGTTCTAATTATTCCTTAGAGGGAAAAACAATACAACATATGTTTCATAAATACCACGCTTTCCAAACTAAAAGAGATGACAATAACGCAATGCATCTATCCAGATTAACTACCACTAACAAGTTTGTTAACTAAGATAATGTGTCTTTTTCATTTTAAAGCACCCTAAATATCCCAATGGTTAGGAAATAATTTACTATTTTATGATGAACAACACATAATGAAATGCAGTCTTGAGGGCGAGGATCAGCTATGAAATAAAGTACTAGTTTTAAAGACTCACTGAGTGAACAAATGAAGGCCTTGTATATGTATGGCTTGAGTTTTAAAAGGAAATAATTGAAAATTTTATATGAAAATGTACATACAAAAAAATATCAGTGGTTAAACTGTGTCCTGTGTGAAATTTCCAATGCTTACTATTGTCTTTACCATTCTTTATTTGCTAGATAAATATGGTGGTTTATCTTTAAAATATATGAAATATCTCATTGCCATAATGTATGTTGTCCTACAGGATTCTTTGTTATCTTAGCAACAGTTTTTCCTTAGAGAAAATTAAGTTTTGCCATCACTGAGACTGTCTTTCTTGGTCCCAAGTTCCTCTAGGGTCCCAGTAAGAAATTGACCAAAAGTATCAATACCTGAATGACAAAAAAGAATGTACAAATGATTATATTTGAAATTATATTCAAAATCAGGAATCTTATAGTACATAACCGTATTTACATATGCCACTCACGTTCCATACTTATGGCCAAGTATAGAACTAATTTATATTTATATTTATTCATAGTGGAATAAGTAAAACCTTCAGGGTTCTTTGCAAGTGAAATCATCAAAAAAAATTTAAACCAAATTCCAATCTATACTAAATGATTATAGAGGCAGAAAGACTTTTGCTTTAAAGCTACGTGGTCTTCATTACGTGGTTTCACAAATAAGTGGTCTATGTGAAGAACAAAGATCACCTCAGCCAAGGAGACACACATACACCGCTCAAATCGAAGATGCAAGGTACATCCTCATTTGCTCTGTTATTTCTGCTCTCTACATACCAAATGCTATTTTGTTGCTAATTCAGACTTAGCCATAGTCTGAGTTTTCTTCTGACACTTGGCAAGAAACAGTTACAAAAAAGACAGTCTTCATTTTTGCTACTGATGTATTATTCATGAATTGGTACTGACACCATTTTGACTCAATCTGTTTGTCGTCTTCTCAGCTCAAGTTTCTGATGCTTTCTTTGCAACTCTCTTTAAACTAAGAATTTTTATCTCTATATTTCAGTGTTATAATCCTATGTACCTTAAGTTATGTGACTTCTGCTTGAAGAACAATACTCTCATCTTCTAGATAAGTGCCTGGGTTTAATTTATGTCCATCTTTCTTGCTCTATTGTTGACTAAATTCTACAGATACTCATTTGATTTCTGGTGGGGAAGTTATATAAATGTCTATGTTCTTTACACATTTCATTTCTGTATAAGAATTCCAGAATGAACATTATACATAAGGCTAGAGGGAAAAGTAGACAAAGTGAATGACCTTTTTCTCTCTGGTTGTTTGTTGAAGCATGCAAAATGCTATCTTCTGCATCTAGTTCAATTAAAACCTTAGGATACAGCTGAGAAAGAGAATGAATAGGTAGTATTAATCATTTGAAGAATAGATGTATTTTTGTTGATTTGTTAAAATTGTCAAAAACTCTCATTTTTCCAATCCCTGTAATGCCCAGCTGCTTCTTCCTATGTCTGAAAAGTGAGCTCCCTGGACCCCCCAGGCCTCCTGCTACCAGGAGTACAGTGTGGGAGGGTTTGCAAGGAGGAGTGGGTTGAAAGGCAATGTCTATTAATGGCAGTGGTGTACGTCCCCCATCACCACTTTTAGACAAGAACAGCTCTTCCAGAGGAGAAAGTGCAGTTTGTACGGTTTTGAGAGGTGGGATTTGGAGAATCAGGAAGCCTATGATGTTCAGTATGAAAAAATGATGTTTTTATTGTTGTGTAAAACAACAATCCTGGGAAAGTCCTATTTTTCATGAAACTGATCTACCTATAACTTTCTGTTGCTTACTTCATGCTTGACAATTGGAAACAAACAGGGATAGATTATATAATACTGAGGAAGGGGAAACTTCTCAGAGGACTGAGATAAAATATCAGTAGTAGAATGTAATCTGCTGAAGGAAGGAATGATGCTTCTTCGTGTCTCAAGTTTAGGTTCATCTATTTCTGTCTTTTAGTATAAAGATACAGTGACCAGCTTGTATGATCATAGCTGAAGACAAATAAAATAAAATAAAATAAAGACCAACATACATATTCCACAAGAGCAGTACTAGAAGTTCCATTAATTCCACATAATTCTGAAATAAATCATATTTATTGGAAAAAAGATAGTTAATCATGCATATAATCCTGGAATGATTTAAATATCTTATAAATGGATTAACCCTCCAAAGCCAATAATCAAAACAATTAGAGTAAAAACAAAAATGAAAAAAGAAATCCAGGTAGATATTATTTTGACTAATATGAACACACATATATGGTTGAAAGACATAAATTTAAAATAATATACGAATTGATATGAGTCTTCAAAGGATATATTTTCCCTCTACAGTCACCTCCTGCTATGAACATTCCCCAATCTTGACAGGATTTACTCACTTTGTAAAGTTGTGTTCAATACTCCAAGGATAATACTTTCAGATAAAAATCAGGCAGTATTAGGTAGGAAAATACCATAAATACCACCTTAATAAGTCAAAGTACAATTTCATGTATTTCTTTAAAGAAGGATAAATTGCCTTACTTAAACAGTGGAAAGCAGATCAGTTAGGTCTTGAACTAAAATCTTCTTTTCATTCACATAGTAGGACTGAGACCACAGTGATGGATACTCATCTGTTTACTGCTCCAGGTCCGTACACTTCTCCAGACCTTATTCTTCTCCCTGGCCCTGCTTGCCTGATGTAATTGGCAGGAGAAAAGAGGGTGCCATGAGCTTGGATTCTTGTTCCTATGGGTTCTTGCATCCTCCACTGTCTCCTGCGTGCGTTTCTCGCCAGACAGTGCACATGTCCCTACCTCCCTTGTGTTTCTTTTGGCCCAGGAAGTCAACTACACACTTGTTAATTTCTCTTGCCCACATCATGCTCTGTGCATTAAGGATTCTCTTCAGACTGCTTGCAGCTTTGCAAATAATCTTTCAGGGAGCCACATCCCAAATTGCCCCATAGATTACACCTGGGAAACATCTGGGGTGATTATTGATGTAGTTTAGTAAAAGTTTTGTTCGCAGGATTTATATTTAAGGGGTTGGTGTTTATGGGAACATAAATCAGATTATAGAGTAATATCAAAAAATATATTAAAACTGGGCCAGGGATAGAACTCATTGGCACAAGTGCCTGCCTGGCTAGTACAAGGTCCCGAGCTGGTTTCCTGGTACAAAGAAATTAAGCTGGTTCCAGATGGTGATGAAGGTTATGAAAAAAATGAAAGGGTCCAAAGAGACATCTCCAAGAAGCCTTCAAAGGAAAATCTGAGAATTCAGAAGAGGAAAAAAACAGAATAAAGGAATCCAGTAAGGTCAGTTAGAAAAAGTCAAGTTACAAGAACACGCATCACCCAACCTGGCTGCAGAAAAGTGAAGGAAAACAGAGGGATGAAGTGCGGCAGTGGAGGGGCCGAGCAATTGTTTGCTAAGGTAATTAAACCTTCTGGGAAGCATCTGGAAAGTTCTGTAATCATTTGGGGCTGTCATAAAAATGAGGTCTTCTCCTGGCACCTATTTGGTAGCAGTTAGGCATGCACATAACCTTTTGAGACTCATAATTCCAAAATCTTCTCACATCCAAGTGCATCTCAACACAGCTTTGATATGATCATCATCATTATGAATAAATGAGTCTATCAGGTAGATAAATAGATGGATGATAGATCGATAGTTTCTGCCTCTCATTTAAAAGAATGTAGTGAACGTGTGACTCAGGGACAGAATGATTTATATAGGGCATGAAGGATGGTGGTAAATGTCAGCGTTGATAGAAGGGCTTCCAGTCCAGGAACCTTCAAAGCATTTTACATGAATAAATGTGTTTGAAAATAATGTTGAGTCAAAGAAAGGACCACTTGGGAGATCATTTGAATCCTTTGATTTACACAGTTGTTAAATTCTCTTCAGCAAAATAAGAGGTGGCAAACTCGAAGTGAAATCCTTCCGCTCTAATAGGTGGTGACTGACAGTCCAGAGTGGGAGATGCTTAGCGCCCAGCTATTTCAGCCATGGACAGACTGTCTGAGGCTCTTGGCTTTCTAAGCTTTACGGTCTTGTCCTGATGAACTTCTCTCTAGTGGCGGGGAAGGCTAACCACTGTAGTTTTGACACTGGTCATTTTTTTATCTGTGAAAGTCATTGCGGCCTCACAGCACAGCTCCAACAAGAAAGGAGTACATCCTAGACAGTACACGATTGTAGCTGGAAGAACCTTTCTTTCTCCTCTTCCAATTTTTTTTTGCCTGTTTGTCTTCATTCACCATACTAAACGCTGTTAAAGGACAGAAGGATCTTTATATTCTTTTTAATTAGAGTAGGTCAGTTTCCTATTTGTTCTTATGTAACAGAACTACTTATTTTTAGTATGGTAAAATATTTCAGATTTTAGTTTATTAGTATATGTTATTTTAAGGCATCTTGTTTTATCCCTTTGCCTATAAATCAGAAGGTGCAAGAATATTTTCCTTTATTTTTAGTGAAGTTGGATATATATTTTCTCCCACACCCTACCTGCATCCTGAATAACCCATTTGCACTGGCTTCTTTCTCCCACTATTTATTTTGCAAAAGGAGTGAGATTTTTCTGAGTGAAGCACCTTTATACTTGCCCAGCTCGTCTCATTCTTTCTTTGAAGCTACATATCCAGGGAGGCAAGGCTAAGTTTTATTCTATTCCTTCTGGAAAAAATTACTATAGATACTATTTAACTCAATCCTTTATTTCCCTTCAAGTCCTTCAGATTTAGACTGGCCACATATCCCTTTGTAAATCTGGGACTTGAACGAGGAATGAATGGTTTTATTCTCCCCTCACTAAAGATTATAGTTCCAAGAAGCTCCTCCAGCCAAGAGTCTGTTCTCAGTAAATCAGCTCTCAATGTGAGGTCACTGTGCTTCTCTCCTTTGAAGTCCTCTAAATTGCCTATTTCCCTCTGTGCTCTGTCTTCCCTCGGAACCCTCAGGAATTTTCTTTTTTCTGACAGGTTTTCTTCTCTCTTTTTAGTCTAGATCTGCAGGATGTTCCATAGTAGTAATTTTTCTCATGGAACTTTGTCTGATAAAAGTACAATTATCCGAAACCTTGATGGGTTCAGTTCCCCCAGTAGATGGAAATCTAATTGAGGATCCACATGATTCATCTTAGTACTGAAGTAGCAAAGCACCTCTAAGACAATAAATGTGCATCAAACGAGGAACAAACAAACTGATCATCAAATTCAGCACAGATCATGGCATTTTTCATGTTAATGTTTCCAGTAATGTCAGTCTCATGATGCGTTGTGGCAACTCTTTTATTTATGGATGTGTTATCCTTTTCCATGTCTCTATATATTTATGTGTATATGACACCGACACTGTTTCTTCTGCCAGTACTTTCTCTGTGGTAGTCCTTTACCTCAGGAGCAGCATGGAATAGAACTAGCTGGTTTTCCAAATGACAGTTCTGTGACTTCCTAAAGATTTGTATCCCATCCCCCTAGAGAAGATTCTTTACAAGGTAAAGCATTCATTATTTCTAATATGAGGCATGTGGACCTCAAACAGAATTCTCTAATGTAGCAATGAAGACTACAAGGAAGTCATTGTCTACTGTGAATTCCTTTTGAACAATTACTAAATTATTACTATGCCTACACAAAACATTACAAAGTAGTAAATTATGTGTTACTTTTGGACAATAATTGTGTATTTTCTTAACATGTCTCCTTATTGTTTATTCACATCTATTGATTTTCTTGCCCTTGCTCTGTGCATGATTAATCATTGGCATAATGATCCCTGGAAATGTATTCATCTGGAAAACTGTAATAAAGGATTTAAAGGAATATTTTGTAGGTCAACACTCTTTTTTCTTTCCATCAAAAGAAAAAGATATTCACTTCATCAGTATGAATTGAGATATCTGGGTTCTGCAAAATTTTGTTTTTAATTTCTTGCAAAACAATTTTCAAGCCATAAAAACGTATTTGTATAAAGCTGTAAAATACTGGCTTAAAATATCTAGTACAGTCCTTGTTGTAATTTTAATATGGACCTTTAAAACACCAACCAGTTTTTGAAACCTTAAAAAATAAATATCACTCAGGATATGGAAAGGCATTTCCTTTAATACAGAGGCTTGAGGATTATCTCTAAGTGAAGGTTCATACTATCAAGAACAAAAGTCTTGAGAAAGTATCAGAAATGTAGGCAACATTTATCAGATGTCCCTAAACAGAATCTAGGAAAGAATCACACAGAATAAAATTTAGAATAGTGAAAAAAGTAGCTTTCACAAGTGCATTCTTAGCTGTTTTAACGGAATTCTCTAAGTGGATGTAGAAACACACATACAGAAATCTGTACATTTGTAAAATGTAAATAATGTGTAAATAAAAGACATTGATGAAAAAGTTCCATAGGAGCATTGCGGTGATGGGCATGTAACAAAATAATGGATATAAAACTGTTGAACTGCACAATTTAAAAAATGGCACATTTTATATTTTGTTATTTATCACAGTAGAAAAAAGTGAAGTTTATAGAAAATAAATTGTACTGAAAATATTATACCAATTTCTCAAATAGGTCTCAGAGGAATTAAGAAGTAAAACCTTATTACATGACATAAAATGTACTAATTGCTAGTTATGTATCTCAGAGTAGTTACTTGTAATTTATGGAAAAATAGAAACATTTGAGAGAATTTTCATCATAAATTAAGTCATAAGAGTCAATTACTTAGAGCAATCTTTGTTTCCCTACATGGAATTATCTATAATAATGGTAGGAAGAGATGTAACATCCTGGTCCATGTACTGCAAAATTTCACAGAAGTGTCATGTTATTTTTTGTCTGATTTAATCTTTCATGAATTATAAATATCTTCCATTGTTTGTAAACATTAAGTATGATAATTCATACAATAAGAAGCAATGTTAATATAATTATCTCTTATATGTACAAATATAAATTATTACTAGTATAATTGTTTAATGTTTAACAGATTTAACTATACCAGTACTTTTAAAATACTGTTTAATAACAATGTGAGGCATTTAAACAAATGTGTTGGTAATGCATTATTTCTTATTTAAGATGGATAATCGCCAATTGGGAAAATTTTTAAGGAAACAATTATTTCTTTATTAATTTCATATAATATATTCACTCATACTAATGCTATGTACTTAGGACTAAGTTTGCTAAATCTGCATAAAATTATAGAAATATTTATGAAACAAAAATATCAACACCAAACAGTCCATTTTATTGTTTCATTTCAAATGGATGAAAATGGCTATATTTATGTCTTCCTAAATACGTAGGCATTAGAAGTTGTGATGAGACTGTTGCTTAAAAAATTGTTTTAAACTGTTTTCTATGCTCAAACATGGATAATTTCAAATAATATTGGCTTTTCATGCATCTTATTTAATAACAGCAAAAGAAATCATAAAAGGAAGCTATATGGCTGGAACAAATGGAGACTATTTCCGAGAAATTGCACTCATCCTTGATTTTTGATTTACTTGTATCTACTGCAAAGTGATAAATTTGACAAAAGTCTTCTTAATGTTTTCTCTGAACAGAGAACTAGTTTTCATGCTCTTAATAAAGTGCCTCATCATGCAATCTTTTCCTGTCTAGTGGGCTGAGGCACTGTTAGTATCAGGCCTTCTGTCTCCACTGGAAATCAATGCTTCAAAAATCTGTTAGGTAGTTTACGCTAGAATTGTTTCACCTTTCGTTCTAAATAAGAATAAGTTTATAAAAATATAGATGTGAAACCACAGAGCCATAGTAAGTATACACATATTCTAATACAAAATCATACTTTTTACAGCCATTGGAATTAATCTCAATTTTATATTGACCAAGGAAATTGGACAGCATTTGTCCTAAATCACATAATTGATGTCATCTGATATTAATCTGACTGTGAAAGTTATATTCTTAACTCAGGCCTTGTGCTTAAATTCCATTTCATTTTCTTTAAATTTTTCTGTTAACATACGTTGTCAATACCTAGTGCATGTATTCATTCTGTGAAAGTGGTACATACACGTATCTCAGCTTGGTCTTTTTACTTCCTCTTCCCCACCCCTCCTTTGCATTTTGCTCATTCCCAGAACCCCTTCCATACTGACTTCACTTATGTCACACACAGTTTTGCGCAATACCTAATGTGTAATCTCTACTTGGTCACTCTTCCTCTGAATATGTAAACTCTCAGACTCTGTAGAACTCGTCTCTGCAACGTCATAGGAGGACCTTAATCCAGATCTTCTTTTTTACTTTAAATAATAAGAATAAGAATAAGAATAAGAATAAGAATAAGAATAAGAAGAATAAGAATATAACGAGAATACTTTATAAACTGGGTATCACTACGATCATAGCAGTTCCTCAAAAGACAAAACATCCCGAAGTGATTCTTGTTTCTTCACAAACTGCACGCACCGTCTTCTCTGCTTTTTCTAGTACTTCCTTTTCTGAGGACTATTCCTCAGAATAGGAATAGGATGTAGTGTCCATACATCCATATCTAGCCATTTTTCTCACTAAGGTAAATTTGGAAATTACTGCTTCCATACATCCTCCTATCTTTATTGCCATAATTTTGAAAAACTAACCTGCAAATGTCAGGGCCCCATCACAGAATCACTGGCATCACTCGACCCTTTGACTTTTGATTTCCAATACTTTGTCAAACCAGAGAAGGTTTAACACTTCTAGGTGTTCTTTAGCTCATACCTTTAGAAGTTTTTGGAAGTACTGATGTGTGCTTATTATACTCTACTGTTTTTTAAAGATTATATGAAGCAGTGACTCCCTGATTCCTCACAGATGTGATATCCCTCTGATTTAATGAGGAATGTAGGAAGAGAAGAGAGGAGAGGATCATGTGTTCAGTTCATTGAACATTTTGCAAGTTCTGCATTTCTGTTTTAATGGACAACCATTAACAGTCCATATGCTCCATGCAACATTCATAAATGCTTAGTTGTTAATTATCACTATGGCATAATAAATTATGAATCTACCTCTTGGACATCGAAAATTTTTAAATCTTTAACCAATATGTTTGAGTTTAGTATGCAACATATAACTTTAACATTGATTTTAGTCTTTAATGATTAATTTACAAATTTAAATTGTAGGAATGGTGACCCATGCCTAGAATTCACACTACTTAGGAAGTTTATACAGGAAAATCACAAGTATGAGCCCAGCCTGAGTGGCTTAATAGGACAATATCTCAAAATTTTTAAAAAAGAAAAAGAAATAGAACTAGGATGCAATTTAAAGGTTCTCTGAGTTCAGTTACTTGAAGCACACAAAATAAAAGGTGACTTAATCTGCTAGGTTGATAATTTGTTCAATAGATTAAATTTAAATGAAAGGTAGTATTCCATTCATGTTACAGCATATACTAGTGTACAGTTAAGAAATGTTGACAGGATAACTCATTCTGGTGTTTCTCCTTTAATTATGACATGGGAGTAGCTATTTTTCCTCCATTCAATGTCACTGAATCTTGTTAAAGGACTATGCTACATTCAAAGACAGATTGTATTGCAAAGAATTTTACATCATTTAAAAACAGCTTAGGTGACAGGATATAGCTCAGTGGTAGCATATGTATCTGTGGCTGGAAGCCCTGGGATTTAATCCTCAGTATGCCAAAAAGTGAAAGGTAAATGGGAATGCACGTTCCTATGCGCATATCCTCCCGTGCTTTCTACAGTATCAAATTACTCTTGGTTTAAAATCTGCACTTTGTTTACTTTTTATTTAGAAGTGGAATTTGTTTTAAAGACACTGGCCAAGAAAACGAGTGATCTTGGTGTTTCAAATCCATCAAGTCTCCCCTTCCTCTCTCTAAAAGCATGTCTGCAAATTTAAAATAAGACAGAGAATCCCTAGTTGGAAGTGTGTGCTCCACAGATATAATGGGAAAAGATTTATATTTACACAAAGCTCAATCAAAGGGAAATAGTTCCGCAGGCAGCAGGTAAGATGCTATCTTATTTGCTTAATGTGCGGCTCAGTGAATCTTTATTGCTGTATTAGAAGAGGCAATTTCCCATGCCAAGATTTAATTAAAGCTTAAATATTTGAAGGAGCCATGATAATGCTATCTCTAATAAAAAATTTACCTGTCTTGGGATCAATAGAGAAATAAGGCTGTCCCTGAAGAATGCTGTAGACGACTCTGGCACTGTTTCCGTAGGTCGGGTCGTCCGCATCTGTGGCCTTGACCTGCAGCACATACGCACCTGGAAAACAAGGCAATGCGAATATAGCATTTTTTCTTTACTGAGTTCAAGGTCATATCTGTTACCTGGTGTATTCCATTTTCCTTTGGAATTTGCAGTTTCTCAGGGATAATGCTACCCACAGTGCTGAGCAATGATAAAAAATCCAAAGTACAATGAAATATATCACCATCTCAATAAAAACGGCTACTACACCTAGAGATGTACAAAACCTAAATTTAACAAGGGCTACAGAAAACATGGAAAATACTTGGGCACACTGTTGGTGGAAATGTAATTTGCTGTAACTGCTATGGAAAAAATAGAACTTCCATAGGATAGAGCAGTTCCACTACTAAGGACACATCCAAAAGGAAACACGTCCTGATGAGAAAGAGCCATGTGCACCCGTGTCCATTTCACCACTACTTAAAATAGTCTGGAAATGGAAATAAACTAAGTGTCCATCAACTGATGAAAACCAAGTATGGAATGCTCTTATTCATACAGGAACCTAGGAAAGCAAATCTCATACACATTAAGGTGCCATGTCAGTTAGTAGACACCAGACCAGTAAGAAGGGGTAGGACAGAGAGGCATTGATGAATGGGTTCTGAGTTACGTTATACAAGAATAAGAATCTCTGATAGTCTATTGAACTACACATGGGTGTAGAAAATAACATGTATGTCAAAAGCTAAAAGAAAACATTTTGAAAGTTTCCACCACAAAGAAATGATAAACGTTTAAGGATAAGAGTATGGAGTTTAAACATTATATGACATATGCATGTATAAGATAACAACATGGACCATCGCTAAGATGTACAATCTGTACACTTCTATTCATCAGTTAAAATGATTTTTGAAATAACTGGGCAGTAATATATGTGTTACTACAAATAAGACATATTTTAAATATCAATCATAATAGCTATAACTATTTCTAGTAGCCAGATCATTGAGCTGAAAGTCATGACAGTAATTTTATTGATGTATATACCAACAGGGAAACCACCTCCCTTAGCTCACCTACTTAGTATAGGTTCTTTAATTTCATTATTCAAGTATCAATAGACAACCTAAAAGGTTTAAAATGGCTTACTGAACTTTGCCTGTCATTAAATTATTTGCAAATGTAATTTGCAAACCAATAGCTACATATTAGCATTGGATAGCTTTTAATTAAAAAAACAAGAAATTGAGAGATAATAAATAATTGCAATGTTAAATAGCACATAACACCTCTTGGTCTCAGGACTGAATTAACTTGAGAGCTCACAGACATGAGAAATCCTTATTTACAAGCCAAACTGTGGTAGCTTTTCTCCTTTACTTTTTAAAATCTAAGAAATATACAAACTATAGGAAGTTGAAAGTGACTCTTCTATTTTTCTATTATCATCTCATAAACATACATAATTCAGTCTCTAATAAATTTTAAGTATCCCTTTCTAACTTCCTGTTCAATTTACTAGTTGTAAATTCAAACAAAAGTTGAAGATAATCATAATTTGTAACAAATGAAATCCATTCTTGATACTTAGAAATCTCTAATGAACACAAAAAGATGGAAGTATCTTGGAGATAAACATACATACACATTGGAGACCACTGCAAAGTGGCTCTGAGCATGATTTAATATTAACCACTTGACTTTCCATGTTCACCTGTGAATCTATTCAAGGCCAAGGCTCCTTATCTGGAAGTGATGGACACATAGTAACTGAACCTCTGTGAGTCACTAATCCCTACTGGAACCTGTAGAGGTGAAACCAGAAAGCCTCAAAGGATAACACAAGATCACAGTCAAGGACACCTGGGTCAGATCTCAACTAGATGAAGACTGTAGCCTCAGGCATCTCATCTCGTTCTTCAGTGCATTAACTTCATTCCTTACTTAGAGAAGTCCCTGAGCAGTTCTGCCCTTCTTGAGTACTCCCCTCCCTTCTTCTGATAACCAAATAAATATGGGTGACACAGAGAAGGTCATGGTCTTAGCCCAGAGAGAATCTTGAATGATGTGAGAGGGATTTGATCCTCCTGGGGCCCGGAAATCATTCCATTTGCCTCTTTTTATTTAACCTTCATCATACACTCATTCAGGAGATTGCAGACCTGCTCAGCTCACAATAAGTAAGGGATATTATTAACCCCATACACACACACACACACACACACACACACACACCTATTCACAAGTTTTAGAGTGTTCACAACTCTGCCTCTTGAGGGTTGTGCTGGCTTCTATCTAGATTCCCCCCGAAAGCCTCATGGGCTCATTGGTGGGGATTTGCAAGGACGCCTAGATTTAGGGCATGTGAATATAGACTAAAGATATGGGATGTTTAAATTAGCCCACTAATGCTTTAGCTGAGTTCTGTTCTGTGAAAACGGGACGCCTTGCCCTGGCAGTGGGAGGCGCCACCCAGTTATCTAGTGGCCTAGAATAAAAAGGAAGTTGGCTCTGTGCTTCAGCTTTGCTGCCTCCACCTGCCAGTGTACAGAGTTTTTCTCCTCTGTGCAGCGCTTAGGCACACTGCACTGCCTGGCAGTCAGCTGAATATTAACCAAACCTGGACAAACTGTTGTGAGCTGAAAGAAACCTTTCCTCCTTTCACCTGTGAGTGTTAGGTGTTCGGTACCAGCAACAAGAAAAGAAACTAAGACAGAGGCCTTCCGATATGGTCATTGTTCTGTTTGCGGAAAGTAGATTTGTCCTTTCTGTTCAGTCATTCATTGCATTTTCTAAAGAAAATACATATTTGGATTCAGAGGCTAGAACGAGTCATCCCTTTAGCTTTTCTTTACTATGGGATTTTTTTTTTTTTGCAATAAAGTGTTGCAGTAATGGCAAGAGGAATGATAGCCTTCTGCATACATCCATTGTCCAATACTTCTGCGTTCAGCATTGTGATGAATTTTAGCCATATGAACAGATGAAAAATAGGTTACGTCAGCTTCTCCCAGCACAGGGAATTTCTAGAAGGTAAGTAAGAGCATATTAATAAGAAGTCAAGGTGATGACTAATCGAATCTATCATCATCCCTGACGTGCTCATCAACATCAATATTTGCGCTATCATTAATCATAATTTGGCAAGTGTTTATTTCTATGAAGCATTGGGTACCTGTCTTAAAGATTTATTAAAACTGCCTTTACCTGGTACTGTAGAAATACAAATTTTATGGACAATAAAGTCTTGCTTTCTCACTCGTGATTTGTACCTCAGACTTCTCTCCAGTAACTTTGCTATCTTGTGTGTCTTGAGTGAGCAAAGTCCAATAATTTTTAGTGACCATTCTAAGTACAAATACTGCAATTGAAAAGCTGTGGATGTTTGGAATCTGTTGGTACATTTGAAGAGTAAAACATTGTATTTAGAATATAAAAATATAACATTCCTTTAGGAAATAAAAATAGTAAAAAAAATAGAAATATATAGTAACAAATGTAATAAATATTTCATAAGCTGATACCATAAGCAAAACCCATGAGAATGCAATAAATCAGTAAGATCTTTCCTTTTATATTTTTGTTTTAAATTTGAAGATCAATCTCAAATTATATATTAGACAAATATTTCTTCCAAAATTGATAATATATTATACATGTTTAAAGTTTCATATTTAAAGAAATGAACTGAGAAATACTTTTTATTATATTTTTGGTACATTTTAGGTATACATAATGATCACATTCACTGTAGGAAATTTATTTCTGCACATGATATAACTTTATTCTCCCATTCTTCTACCCTCCCTTCAACCCCTCTTTCCTTCCTTATTTACAAAGCTTTGCTTCCATTTTTCCTTCTTTTCTATCAGTATGTTTTCTTTTCCTTTCCCTCCTTTCTCCACTCCCCCTGGTGAGTTCTCTTCCTCACTTGAACGTGACAGATACAAACAGCAGGTACTACATGTTCTCAGCCAAAAGCTGTGCAGAAGAACAATGATCACATTTGTGTCTATTTCTGTAGTTGATCTGACTATTAAAAGTAACTCTTCACTCAAATTCAGAAAACACTAATCCTTTTCAGCCAGTGGGCAGATTTCATCATGAATTCATCCAGCATTCTCAAAGCTGTCTTAGAGGTGTCTGCAAGTGCACCATTAAACACCTGCCTATCTTCTTCTTTTGTCAGCTGCTCTGTCAGCTCTATGGCTTCCACCAAGCAGATGCAAATCCTTCAGGCTTCTGACACTATTAAACACCAAATACCCAGGAGGCAGAAGCAAGAGTTGTGGGTAGGGGCATATATGACGTGCATCATGAGGATAACTCACCAGCCAGTGACTTTCACAGAGACTGGAGTATTCCCAGCCCTGTATGTCGCAGTCAGCCTGGAACTTTTTCTCTTATCACTCAGAGCCAAAGGAGGCACTGCAGCCTGTTCTAACTGAGAGAGGGAGAGAGAGAGTATAGCTGGCTCACAGAGAAAGCATTGCTTTTTGCACCACTGCACATGGAGTGCAGAATGTGCACTGAATCACTTCAAGTTCCCTTTTGCACTGCGCTAATCAATAAGAAATTAATTGTTGTAATTTTTAGTAAGCTCAAGCCCATACTAAAAGTTAGCTGGAAAGTTATAGCTCAATTTTAAACAATCACTCAAAAGAGAGTAAAAATATATAAAACTAAGATCAAGGGCCAGAAAGACGATCACTGAGAGGTACAGAACCATGATGAACAAAGAAAGGTGTCAGGAGGAGCCTGGTTGATAGAGAGCTGTGTGTGCTCACTCCCTTCTAAATGGCTAGGAATTAGAGTTCATCTGCGAACTGATTTCAATATCATATTAGTTCAGGATACAGTAGGCTGGGTGACTTGTCAGAATTCTATGTTCTCACAATTTTGCAGGCAAGAAGTTCAAATGAAAGTATTGCAGCTGTTTTCTGGTGAAAACTCCCTTGCTGCTTCCCAAGTGATTGTCCTCTCTCTGTTCATATGGTCTTTTCTCTGTGTGTGCGCAGAGTGAGACATAGATCAGCAGTCTCCATCTTCTCTTTATGGTGCTGTCTGTATCAGGGTAGGGCTGCTTTGTGCTGGGTTTATTTAACTTAAATATTTCCAAGGTATGTTGAAAGCATTAACAAAAACTGCGATCCTTGAATTTTTCATTTCAATATGGAAAATTTATACTTATAGCATGTGATATGATCAGGCAACGCCTGTGCAGAAGCTCAGTTATTTAACAGGTTTTAAAGACTTTATTGAAAATTATGGGCATTTATAACTCATTCAATCAGTTATTCATTTTACAAATATTGTCGGATTTCCAATCAAGTGATAGGCATGTTAACGGCATGCTAAACAAATCATATGATGAAAACTGAAAGACCAAAGCTTTATTTGTTAATATGCTACATAGAAGGAAATGGAGGAGAAACATTCAAATTGAGATACTTCTTATATGGTCATCAGAAGAAAAACCTGAGCCCTTCATTCATAGAGTCCTGAATGAATGAAGTACGGTGGTACTTACAATTTTATTCTAGCTTATTTAGTTTCTTAACATACAAAATTTGTGCACATTGATTGTGTGCATCGTGATGATTTAAAATTTGTATATATTATGGAAGGGCTAAATTCACTACTCTTGCATTTCATTATATACTTAAAAAATTATAATGATATTTAAAATTGGTATAGTTTTAACCTTTTTAAATAATACAATATAGGTGGTCCCTAATTTAATGACAGTGTAACTAAAAGATTGTTGACTTAATAATGATGTGAAAACCATCTGCATGCTGTAGCAACCATATTTCATATTTGGAATTCTGATCTTTTACTGAGCTAGTGACACAGAGTAGGGCACTACTACAGCAGTGGCCAACACCTGCACTCATTCAAACTTGCAATCATGAAATTAAACCACCAACACACTCTGCTAGACATAGGTAGTCCACAAAATATATATTTAGCATTGCATGATGAAACAAGTTTTGTATTGATTCTGTACAACTGTCAGCTAACGTTAGTTCTGAGCATGTTTCAGTTAGACTACGCAGAGCTATGACTTTGATACGTTAGCTATAATAAATGCATTACTTAATGCAGTTTGAATTGACAGGTTCCTGGGATGTAACCCCACCTTTACATTGTTGCTATCTTCACCCTGATGCACAATACACCTGTTGAATATATTTTTAACAACTAATTTATTCTGTTATCTTTGACCAAGATCTCCCAGACTCCCATCCTCCCAGCTTCTGGAGTCATTATCCTACTCCCTGTCTCCTTATTCTCCACCCTATGAAGAAGCATAATCCATGCAGGCAGCTGTAGGTACAAAATGCCCCAAAGCAAGATATCTTTAGTGTTGATGGGAATTGCAGAGAAGTCAGAGACACTGGGGATCGCAAATGCAAAACAAAGGACAGTAGAGGAAAGGATATACATAATTTTTTATACTATTCCTCTTTTATTTCTTTGTTATTCTTGCTTATTTTTGGTTTCTTTTTAAAATTATCATTACAACCTTTCAGTCCATGTGTTTAGATTCATTTTAGGAGGTAGATAATTATATTTAACAGATTTTTATTCTTTTGGTTTCCCTTCCACGCCCCACCATCCTCCCTTCCTCTTTCTCTAGTTCTCCCCTTTTGTAGTTCATGTTTCTGGCATGTAATGATCACATGTTTTGGAGGTTGGTACCTGTACACACTGCATCTCAAATCTTTTTATGGCCTCTTCTCCTGCTTCCCTGTTCTCACCCTCTGTGTTTTGTTCTGATGCCATTTGCAAATGATCTAGCCCTGTGTTTTGAAACAATTTTTCAATCTTTTGTTTGGTTATTTGCTTATACTTTGGATTACTCACATAAGCGACATCATATGGTATTTAAGTACATATGTCCTATTTCATTCTTTTAACATTACATTTATGATGGATATCTATTTTCCTTCAAGTGTCTAGAGTTTATCCTTCTTACACCTGAGTAGTATTAAATTACATGTAGATATTGCATTTTCTTTATGCATTAGTCACTTGACATAGATGTCAAGCAGACATATAGGCTGCTTCCAAGACTGAGCCATTGTGAATGATGCTACTATAAACACTGATATGCATATATCAATGCACCATGATGTCCCTAGCTCATTCAAGAAAATGCTTAGTAAGAGAATAGCTGGGTCAAGTGGAATTTCTGTTTTTAGATTTTTTTGAAATTGCCATATTGTTTTCCATAAAGTTTGGAAGTGTTTACATTCCCATGTGCCATGAGGAGGAGTCTATTTTCATCACTGCCATGCCATAACTTGCTATTACTTAATTTTTTAACTCATATTCTTGGTGGAATGAGATTTAATCTTAGTGTTGTTTTAGTTACCATTTCTCTAGTGGACATAGAAGTTGGACATTTTTCATGTTTATTGGCCATTTTTATTTTTTCTTTTGAGAAGTGTCTAATCATTACACTTACCCATTTTTTGATTGGGTTATTTCTTTAGAGGGTCTAATACTTTTAGTTCTCTATCTATTTTACCTCTCCTCTGAGTGCAAAATAGCTAGCAATATTTTTTCCAATTTTCTAGGTTGTTTCTTTATTTTGTTTATTGTTTTCTTTGCTGTGCAGATGTGTTTAAATTTGACACAGTTAAATTTGCTTATTCTTGTTATTTCTTATGCGATTGAAGTCCTTTTCAGAATGGCATTTGCCTACACCTGTGACTTCAAGAGTCTTTTCAATTTATCTTCCCATAGATTAAGTATTTCTCGTGAAACATCTAGATATTTGAATGATTTTGGTTTTAGTTTAGTACATGGTGATAGATGTGGGTTCATGTTCAGTCTCCTGTCTATGGTTAGCCAATTTTCCCAGAAACATTGCTAAGTAGGATAGCTTTCCTCCAACATGCAATTTTTGCCCCTTTGTCAAAGATAAAATAGCTCAGTGGTTTTGGGCTTACTTCCGTATGCTGTGTTATGTTTCATTGACCCCAGATCTATTCTGTGTCAGTACCATGCCTTTTAAAATTGCTTTCACCATCAGAGCAGCTGCGCTGGGAGACTTTCCTGCAGAGAGGGAACCCAGTTTGGTGGCACCACTGGAGCAGCCTTTGCAGCAAACCTCTTGCTAGTTAAGGCCCACGCCAGTGCTCTGCCCATCAAGACAACATTCCCCCATGATTACTTAGTAGATGTATACAGAGTGTTCTGCCACACAGCATCCAAATACATATTTTTCTCAGCTGCACATGTCTTTCTCTAAAATAGACCATATTCTAGCCCATAGAGCATACTTATCTAAATGCAAAAAATTGAAATTACTCTATGCATATTATCTGACCACAGTGCAATGAAATTGGAAATTAATGACAAAAAGAACTCCAAAAACCCCATAGACATTTGGAAATTAGACAACAACATCCTGAATAAGCAATGGGCCGTACAAGAAATTAACCAAGAAATTAAAAAATACCTACAAACAAATGAAAATGCAAATACAACCCATCGGAATCTATGGGATGCAATGAAAGGAGTGCTCACAGGCAAATTTATAGTGATGAACTCACACATAAAGAAAACAGAAATAGAGAAAATAAATAGCCTCAAACTTTTAGAAAAAGAAGAAAAAGCCAAACAGAAATCCCAAAGAAGGGAGGAGATGATAAAACTCAGGGTATAAATTAATGCAATTGAGATGAAGAAAACACTACAAAAAGTAAGTGAATCAAAGAGTTGGTTCTTCAAAAGAATAAATAAAATTGATAAACTCCTAGCCAACTTTATCAAAAGAGGAAAGGAAATAACTCACATTCATTCAATAAGGAATGAATAGAATGAAATCACAAAAGACACCATAGAAATTCAAAAGATCATTAATACATACTTTGAAAATCTTTACTCCCATAGGATAGAAAACTAAGAAGAAATGGACAGATTCGTAGAAATGTATGAATTACCGAAATTGAATCAGGAAGATACAAAAATACTGAACAACCCAATATCAATTAATGAGATTGAGAATGTCATTAAAAACTTACCAACAAAGAATAACCCATGCCCTGATGGATTCAAAGCAGAATCTATAAAACATTCGGAGAAGATTTAATGCCAACAGACCTCAAAAGCTTCAATGAAATTGAAAAGGAAGCAATTCTCCCTACCTCAATTCTAGAGGCAAGTATTATACTGATAAGAGAAACCTGAGAAAGACCTAACCAAGAAAAAAGAACTATAAGCCAATGTCCATAATGAACATAGACACAAAGATACTCAATAAAATAGTAGCAAATAGAATGCAGTGAATCATAAGGAAAATTATACACCATGAACATGTTGGATTCATTCCAGGAATGCAGGGATTGTTCAATATTTGCAAATCAATTAATGTAATACACCATATCAATAGAGCCAAAGACAAAAACCACATGATCATCTTAATAGATGCAGAAAAAGCTTTCGATAAAGTCCAACGTGCATTCATGTTAAAAACTAGAAAAAGTAGGAATAGATGACTTTTACCTCAGTCTTATCAAAGCCATCTATGACAAAACAACAGCAAACATCATACTAAATGGACAAAAACTGAAAGCTTTCACCTTAAACTCAGGAAAAAGAAAAGGATGTCCACTCTCACCACTCCTATTCAACATAGTTCTGGAAGCACTAGCCAGAACAATTAGACAAGATAGAAAAATAAAAGGAATAATGATAGGAAAGGATGAAGTAAAACTATCACTATTTGCAGATGACATGATATTTTACATGGAAGACCATAAATCTCCACAAGAAGACTCCTTGAATTAACTGACAAATTCAGTAGAGTAGTGAGATACAAAGTCAATACCCCAAAATCAACAGTATTCCTATACACAAACAACAAACAGACTGAGAGAGAAATTAAGGAAGCCATACATTTTACAATAGCATCCAAGTAATTGAAATAATTAGGAATCAATCTAACAAAGTATGTAAAAGGTTTATTCAATGAAAACTACAGTACTCTGAGAAAAGTGATCGATGAGAATTTCAATTAATGGAAAAACATTCCTTGCTCATGGTTAGGAAGAAACAACATTGTGAAAATGGCCATACTACCAAAATTGTTGTACAGATTCAATGCAATTTCCATTAAACTACCATCAGTATAACTCACAGATCTAGAGAAAACATTCCTTAAATTCATGTGGAACGAGAATAGACCCAGAATAGCAAAAGCAATTCTGGGCCACAAGGACAAGTCACATGGAATCACAATCCCTAACCTGAAATTATACTACAAAGCTACTGTAATAAAATGAACCTGGTACTGGCTAAAAAACAGACCTCTGTATCAATGGAACAGACTGGAAGATGCAGCCACAACCACAAACACACTCAGTCACCCAATATTTGACAAAGGGGCCAAGCAAGCTCACTGGAAAAAAGATAGACTCTATAATAAATGGTGTTGGAAAAATTGGCTTGCCTCTTGCTGAAGACTGAAAATAGACCTAAGTCTATCACCATGCACCAAACTCAACTAAAAATGGATCACAGATCTAAATATTAACACAAAAACTCTAAATCTACTGGAAGAGAAAGTAGGTAAAAATCTTGAAGACATAGGAGTAGGCAGAGAGTTCATGAACAAAAATCAAACAGCAAGGGAAACACTTCAAAGAATCAATAAGTGGGACCTCATCTTAGTGAAATGCTTTTGCACAGTTAAAGAAATCACCAGCAAAGTAAAAAGAAAACCCACAAATTTGGAAAAAATCCTAACTGGCTCTCTCTTGGATAAAGGTCTTCTATCTAGAACATACAAAGAATTAAAAAGCATGAACCTGTCTAAATTCAAAGATCCAGTCCACAAATGGGCATCTGAGATGAATACACACTTCTCAGATAAAGAAATACAAATGGCAAATAAATATATGAGAAATGTTCTACTTCTTTAGTCATTTGAGAAATGCAAATAAAAACAACATTGAGATTTCATCTCACCCCAGTAAAATTGGCCAGCATTAAGAAATTATCCGATAACAAATGTTGGCAAGGCTGTGAAGAAATAGGATCTCTTCTCCAGTGCTGGGGGGAATGCAGACTGGTGAAACCACTGTGGAGAGCGGTTTGGAGATTCCTCAGGAAACTAGGTCTAGAGGTCCCATTCAACCCAGCTATTTGCCTTCTGGGTATTTCCCCAGAAGATCTGAAAACATCATATCACCACGATATATGTGCACTCATGTTTATAGTAGTGCAATTTTGTAATTGATAAATTGTGGAAGCAACCCAAACGTTCACCCACAGAGGGATGGATAAAAAACTGTGGTATTTTTATACAGTGGAATATTACTCAGCTACAAAGAAGGACACATTGGAGACTTTTGTAGGAAAATGGTCACAATTTTGACACCATACTCATAAGTGAAATAAACCAGAGGTACATATGCAAGCAACATATAGTATCACTAGTGTAAGAACCTGAAAATGGGAAAATAAATTAGGATGTATGAAGGCAGTCTGGTCAAAAATAAAGAGCAAATGGGATGAGGGAAGGAGAAGAGGAAAATAGGGACAAATATGTATGTATGTATGCATGTGCAGGATGGCTAACATGGTTCCACTATTGACATATGTTGCTTTATGGTAAGGAACAGTTAATGATTGGTTGTTTGATCAAGACTGTATGTTTATATATGTTTTCCTGAGCATACACTTTGAAGTTATCAATATGTAATACCATAACCATTGTTAATTCCCTGTCACTTTGTCTATAATTCAGTTTTGATTATACTGTTCTTGTGCTTCTTTGTGTCTCTTCATTAGTATTTTCCTTTTTTACTTTAAAAAATTTAAAAATAAAATCACTGTCACCATGTAGTTCAATTAAGAGTCAGGTACTGTGATGCTTCTTGCTTTACTCTTGTTGCCTACAATTGTTTTTGCCACTTTGGGACTCTCCTGGCTTCATTTGAATTTTAGAATTATTTTCTCTAGTTCTATGAGAAGCACTGCAGGCATTTTGAATGGATTGATTTAAACCTATAAATCAGTTTTGGAAGTGCACCCAGTTATGTAATATTGCTTTTATCTAGAAACAGGAGATATCTTTCTATTTTCTGATGTTTCATTTTTTTAGAGTACTGTAGTTTTCATTGTCTAGATGTTATTGTTTCTTGATTAGGTTAATTCACAGATATTTCAGTTTCCTTAAGGGTATCTTTAATTGTGTTTAGTAATTCTTCTCACTGAGCTCATTGCTGGTGTATATTAATACAGTTGACTTCTGTGCACTGAATTATATCCTTCTACGTTGTTGAATTTGGTAATGAATTCTAGGGTTTTTGGTGGAATTATTTGTGTCCTCTAGGTAGAAGATCATGTGACTTTCAAGTAATAATTCGAGTTTTTCCTTTCTTACTGTATTTCTTTTATTTCCTTCTCTTGCCTAATCATTCTAGCTAATATTTCAAGTACTATGTTGAACAGAAATGGTGATTCTGGACAAGTTTATTTTGTTCTTGTATTTAGAAAGCTTTTAATTTTTCTCTATTTAATATGATGCTGGCTAATGGTTTGTCATAAATGGCTTTTACAAGGTTCAGGTAAGGTCCTTCTAGGTTTATTTTGTTCAGACTTTTTATCATAAACAGTTGTTGGGTTTGTTCAAAGTCGTTTGTGCACCTGCTGAGATAATCATGTGTCTTTTGCCCATGCTTCTGGTTTTACAGTGTATTGTATTTAATGATTTGTGTATGGTGAACCATCCTTGCAATGCTGGGATAAATAAATGTTCCTTTGTCATAAGATATGATCCCTCTGATGTTTTACCGCAGTATATTTGCCAATATTTAATGCAGACTTTTTTCATGTATATTCATTAAGGAAGTTGGCTGTACTTTTTTTATTATTATTTTCAGTTGGTGCTTTTTGTAATCAGAGTGATGAAAACTTCAAGAAATGAATTTAGAAACACCCTTCCCATTCAATTGAACTTGGTTCCCACTGGATTTTTTTTGTTACTTTTTCTTCTGTCTTTTTTTCTTCCTTATTTTATTTAGTTGTTAATTCTCCTCTCCTCCCCTCTCTCTCCTCCCCTTTCCTCTCCTCTTCCTATTCCTTTTCTTCAGTGCCATCTTCTCTAGTGATCTTATTTTCTTACTTTTTACATGTTTCTCCCAGTTTTTAAACTTTTCCATTTTCCCCGTAATGTTTCCTCGGTCATAGCAATCTCACCTCACATTAACTTTCCATCCTCCCTATTCTGTTCTTGCACTTTCCTAACTTACCTGGCCTCTTTCCCTTGAATTTCCTCCATCTTACAGGTCACACATATATTAACAGCTTCTGATAGCCTCCTAGCATTTGATCCCATATTATAACTCCTTTATATCTCACCTTTGCCCCTACAAATATATTCTTAGTTCCTCAACTCCAACTCTTCATTTCAACTTTGAAAGACTTCCAAAAATCTGAAACCCTTATATTTTACGTGATACTATTTCTTCTAACTACTTTTACTCATCACTCTACCTCCTCTCTTTACTTCCTCTTCTGCATCCCAGACTAAGTACTAATAACAGTATAGTAAAGGCAGTAGAAAGTATTGATATAAGGTGAAAATGTAATTGCAAAGGTTAGAAGTGATACATAGAATTGATATATGATCTGCTGTATTGATGCAGATATAACCACTCTTAATTCTCTCCTCACAACTCAGTTACTGGGCCCAGTCTATCTAAATTAAATAATTGAAAGTAAGTATACTATCTCTGAACAAATATGAACTTATCACTGAAATGCATAATCTAACCAAAACATTGAGCATATCAGCTACGTTTCCTCTCAACCCTACTTGATCTCAACACTCAGCACCAAAAAGGACAAAGAAAGAGAGCAAAAGGCACTCTACATGTAGGGGGCACTGATTGGAAGAAAAATAAACACCAGGTACTAGAGCTTTACAGATTGAGAAAGGAAGAGAAGAAATTAGCATGTTCAAAGTGGAAATGATCCAAAAGTTCATGAGATTACACAAAAGACCAGTGTGAATATCTGAGAAACAAAAAATTGCAAGAGTTACTCAAAACAGTTCAAAAAGTGAATGATAAATTTTTCATGGATATAAAGTCCACGAAGAAGTATAGAAAGTATAGAAAGACCTGAAATATAAACTCTAGAGAATTCAGAAATTTTAGAAATGACCAATGTGAGAGCATGCTTTGTGTCTTTTCTTTAGACAGGTCCTCACTGTGCAGTTCAGGCTGGCCTTGAACTCACAACGATCCTCCCGCCTCAGCCTCCTGAGTGCTGGGATTGCAGGTGTCTGCCACCACACCCAGCTGAGAGAATGCCTTCTGAAACAGAAGACAAATGAGAATTTATTATGAAACACTGAAGCCTTAAAAATAATGAGAATAAGAAAACTCACGCAGCAGCTAGTAGGCTATGCCAGGAAGACCAATATAAGATGATTTTGAGTTAAAGAGAAACTGGAAGACACCACACATGGACTAAAAATATCTGTTTACAGAAATCATAACAATACTATTCAAATATTATCAAAGATTTCAACATATAAGTAGTCAAGTCTTACAAAACACTGAGCAGCCACAATGGAAACAAAAGCTCCACAGGAAAATCCACGTTAAGAAAGAGAGCATAAAAAGAGAGCTAAATTTTGCGACCTTAAAAACAGAACCAAAGAAGATCCCATGTAAGTGTAAAGCCGTTATATCTCAGCACTGTTCTGCACATATACTGTAAAGGCAAGGAGCATGTGCTGTGAAGTATTTCAAGCCCTAAGGGAAAATATCTTCCAACTCAGATTAACATATCCTATAAAACTTTTTGTCAAAACAGATGGAGAAAAGTATTATATTCCAGGAAAAAGGGACAATTTAAAAGATGCATGAATATTAAACCAGCAATGTAGAAAATACTCAAGAATATTCTACACAGAGAAATAAAGCTAAGAAAGTAAAAAATGCAGATGGAATGACGATATCATGCAAGGCAAATAAATAAACAAAAGAAAAAAATAAATTATCAGAACAAAACTAATATCATGAATAAGTCAACACTTTTCATTCATTACTCAATGTTAATAGCCTCAACTCTGCATTAAGACACAGATTGGCAGACTGGATCCAAAAAAGAGAACCCAAGATTATGTTGCATTTAAAAAAGACCCCCAAAATATTCAAAGACTGAAAATGAAAAGATGGAAAACAATATTTCATGTGCCTGGACCACATAAGCAAGCAGCAGTGACAATTTTAATCTCAGACACATTAAAACTAATCGGAAGAGATAGTGAACATCACTGCATTGTAGTTAAGGAAACAACCCAACAGGAAGAGATAACATTTGTAAATATATATGCACCAAATACTCCCAATTTCATAGAACAAACACTAATAGACAGAAAAATAAGTTAACACTAACACAAACATAGTGGATGACCTCAATACCAACATTCACAATGAGACAGATCAACAAAACAAAAATAAACGAAATCACAGAACTGAACCAGACCTTTGAAGAAATGGACTTATTTCTATCTACAGCACATTGCACTGTACAAGTACAGAATCACGTTTTACTCAGCAGCACACTGAACTTTCTGCAAGACAGACCAAATACTAGTCTACAAATCCTGTTGAAGTAAGTGCAAAAGAATCAAAATTACTTGCAATTTTAATATGAGACTATTGTGCTTTGAAATTAGAAATCAACCATAGAAAAACACACACAAAAATATGAATATCTGGAAACTGAATAACATATTTTGAGTACCCAATGTATCACAAAGAAATCAAGAAAATCACAAAAGAAATTAAACAATTTCTAGAATCAAATACTTATGTCAGCACTGTACACCTGATCCTATGAGACACAATAAAAATAGTCCTAAGAGGGAAGTTTATTGCAATCAGTGGACACATTAGAAAAGCACAGAGAGCTCAAATAGATAATTTACTGGTAAATCTTATATTAAAAAAATGAAATAAAAAACAAGAACAATGCAAACCCTAACAGAATTTAAGGAAGAAAGTCATAGAGATCAGAGCAGAAATTCTTGTATGGATTTTTAAAACCCTTCTTAGCAATGTTCCAGAGTTTATTAGTCTAACACATGATTAAGCTTATCTCTATATGACTATTTATATACTTACCAATTATTTATTTTTCAGTGTTTATTTATAGAAAAGATACAGAATTATACTTTTTCTTTAACCTTACATTACTTATTAATTAATATATTGGATAGATATTATATAAAATCATGCAAAAATCCATCTCAATATTTTTAAATGTTTCTTTTCAGTGGGCACACTTCTTGGAGAATTTTATTTTCCTCTTACAAAAATTCTATGACTGATGAATTTCCTACCACTGGAATAGATGGGTCAGAAACATTAACATAGTGACAAATATTTCCAAGTGGATTATGAATAGATGTTGTAAACTTACAAATAAAATTTCAAAGCACATTTCAATTCCTTTTCACATGAAAGTGGAAAACTGCATATTTTATAACAAAAAAGAAGAAATTAAGCAGCATAGAAATGTAATGCAGACAGGTGTTCAGAATCAAGTCTAACTGGGCGTATGCACATGTGTGTATTCATGAATGCAACACACTTTCAGTGAATGGGACATTAGAAGATTTTTAATATGAAGTGATTTAAGGCAGTTTCATTATAAAGTAAAATTAAGGATAGATGGATGACAGGTGAGTTTAGTTTTTCAAGTAACGTGGCTTTCTAATCAATGTTTGCATTAAATTTCACTACACTGCTCAAGGACACCTGATTCTTAGATTCTTCTTATGGACATTCATGCCGTGTCCACCCTTGCCATCATCTAGTGCTACATGGAAAGATTTTAACAAGGATTATTAAGAATATCAGTTCTTGAAATGCATCTGAGAAGGTAATTTATTCCTCCTCACTGTGTTCGTTGACAACAATTTTTAAAACTCTGTATAGATTTGCACTCATGCTGGGAAGCATAGTTCTATATAATTTTTCTAATATAAATCCTAATTGGAAATACATTTTTCTAATATAATGAGTTTATATTTACAAAAATACAGGACTATTTGTATATAGCTGTTATTTATGTGTATATAAAATATATGCATAATAACTTATTTTGTCATTTTTGTATGACACAGAAATAAACCATTAAAAGCTTAAAATTAGCATAAGTCATGTCCTCAACATCAACCCTTTAATTTCTCAATTACTAATCTGCTTTTTATATCCCCTCTGTTAGCTAAAGTTGGTTTCGAGATGTGATCTTAAAGTACATTTAAATATAAAGATTATACTATGTAAAGCAGCAACAAGCGGTGTTTCTTTTTTTTTTTTTGATGTTGTTGCTGTTATTGTTGTTTGCCTGTTTTGTTTCTTGTCTTTGGATTTTTGGATTTTGTGTTTTTTCTGTTGTTGAGAGGATAAACTGTCTGACTAAATTTGCATGTCTGTATATGGGTTCATACATTTACAATTCGAAGATATCAATGGATAAAGCAATAACCACTGTTGAGATCATATCACCTTATCTATAGATTAGTTGTGATTGTATAATTTTTTATGATAATTGGTGTCTGTTTGTCAATATGTTTTTGTACTTTTATGTTTCTAAAATAAAAAAATAAATAAAAATAAAAAAAAATAAGATTATACTATGATGACATTGCACTACTTTCTTGGAGACCCAAGAAAGGAGAATTTAGAGTGAGTTAAATCTTTCTGAAATCATTAGAATATCCAAGATGGACTAGGAAAGATAGCTTTTGGAATGGTTTCCCAAAGTAGAACTTATGCTCCCTTGATCTAGACTTCTAGGATGAGAACAGGAAATTCACTTTGCTTTGCCTCCACGCTGGACCTTGCTTATCTTGACCCAGAATAACCTCTGAAGATCTCATCCTATCATATCAACTTATAATGTGTTATTCAGTTCAAGGACCCCCAAGTACTCTAATGTTATAAAACTCCCCTCCTAGATATGCCCTAAATATTTTACACTATACATATTTACACTTGTGATTTAAACCTACTTTGATGGATAAGTGAATGCATTTTTATGAGCACTTTATCTCTCAGTTGTGTGCCAAGATTTTTATACCTTGAATACCAATATAGATCCTAATTCCTGTGGCCAGCGACATTCACTGATCTCCATTTTACTGTGAGGGCGCAATATTGCATCCTTTAATCCTAATGTCATCTGAGAAACACTTTCACAGACTCTGTCAGGAAGTTCCATGGTAAGTATGAGGGAATATATGCACTTGGAACGCATTTACTCAGTGGCTTTCAGCACTAATTCAATAAGCCTTTTCTCAGGGTAGCAGTATATTCTTATAGGGTAAAGAAATCACTTTTGATTCAAATACGCTCAGCTAACATGTTAAGGAGCATGTAATGTGAATAGCTATCACTTATTTAAATATTAACTTAATATTATTAGTTTTTATTTGATTGGATGCTTTGCTCATGTTGAGTCAGATGTATCTTCCTATTTACCTATCTGCATACATATCTATTTTTCCAATCTGTTTTATCTATTACATGCTATTGTATACATTGTATTTATGTTTATGTTTGTGTACAGACCTGAGGCCAGAAGTACTGAATCCTACTATATCTATAATCAAAGGGGTGTATGTTCTTGAGATAGTTATTATAATGATAATGCAATTTTAATATGGAAAGAGTTACTCTTTCCTAATTAATCCTTCTTAACTTTACAAACTGCCTCAAAGTGTGCTCATTCATATATTAGTCTCTCCTCCACACTGCCATGCATGCTAGAAGTTCAATACTAGAGTCATTTAGCTCAGTTCTGACATAACACAAGCTGTTTCTTTTTCTTTTTTTCCTCATCAGCAGAAATGTTTAGTCCCTGTATGTGTGACCAATTTCCAGGCAATAAAACAAGAAGTCTGTACTAGGACCATCTAATTAGTGCTCTCAGTTCTTGAAACTCTGAATAGTAGTGTGCAAATGCCTGGAATGAATGTAGCCGTTTTAACACCTAGAGAGAAATTTGGAGAAAGTCACACATGAAAGGCTGCACACCCTGGAATGAATAGTTTTTATTAAATTTGCCCAAAGCTCAACCGCCAGTGATTTGGTTGATTTGAGACCATTTAAGGCCCTTTTTATGTGTTATTTTAGATACAGAGTTCAACTGAGCTATCTACTACTTCAAAATTAACAAATTTTGGCAAGTCACTGAAATCCTCTCAATCTCTTTTTCTTCAAATATAAATTGAGAGTGTGAATAGCCAAGACCTCTTGGAACTTATGTGTGCATTACTTCATAAAGAATATGCAAATGACTCAGTGGAGTAACTGATACATAGTAAGCCCTCAGCGAGACAATTGTTAAAATCCATCAGCTTTCTAATGAAGGAGTGGAGTTTCCATCTATTTCCAGTAATGTGCTGCGCAATTTCAAACAAAGTGATATATGAACTCTTTCCAACTATTTCCAACTTTTCTATTATCACAGATCAATCTTTTGGATACAAGGTTTTAAATATACAAAAGCTCTGTGTAAAACTTTCAAAGGAGTGGCGTGAGTAATTACATACTATGTGAACATCAAGATTGTCCCCAGAGTGGTATCTCTGGTTTGTAATTGCTTCTCTAAGCAATCTCCGTAGGAATCTGCTATCTGTGGCCCAACAGTAACCAGAGCTCCTTCACTTAATCTTCATTTAACAAGCTTCAACCTATTATCTAAGAATAAGAATCAACTTCACTTTATAAGGGACTAGCAAGACTGAGTGTAGCAATATAAGTAAAACACCTTCTGCCGATTTTTCCTCTACGCTTGGGTCCTCACTCCGTTTCCGCAGTCCATCCCACTTCAGGAGGGACTGGAGACCAAGTCTGCTCTTTCTAAAATTTCACAGAATGATTCCACCAGCAGATTACTTTTTTAACATCTTGCTGTCCGTGGACGTGTCCTTGTGGTCTTTGGGAGCCACAGCTGCAATGCTTCAGCCTTTTAGTACTACTTCTGTCTAACCAAACTTTCTTCCCAGGAGAGAGGTGCTCCCGATGTTTACCTGTTGGAGGGTATCTAACCAGCTCATTCAAAGCTCTTTGCTTATGTTCTCCTCTATGTCTTCTTCCACAGCATTTCCTCCTGGTTTCCACTTGCTCCTCAGATCATCTGTTAGTCTTCTCTATAGACACAGTTTATTCTGTTTTAGAGCTTCCTGTGGTCCAGTATTTTCTCTCCCTGTACGTACTTTATGCCACAATCTCATTCACTTTACTTTTTTTTTTAATTTACTTTTTTTTTTTTTTTTTTTTTTTTTTTTTTTTTTTTTTTTTTTTTTTTTTTTTTTTTTTTTTTTTTTTTTTTTTTTTTGGTGGTACTGGGGATTGAACTCAGGACCCTGCGCTTGCTAGGCAGGCGCTTATTCCACGGAGCTATATCCCCAGCCCTCATTCACTTTAATTTCTTGGTGCCGATGACTAAATCCTGATTCTTAGAGCTTGTATCTAAATGTCCCCACCAAGCATTCACGCACTAGCAGGTGAGGTTCCAGAGTGGCATGGCAAAACTGAAACGGTTCTCAGCATGCCAGGTAGGAGGCAGTAAAGCGAAAGCATGAGAACTCTCTTTCCTTTTCAGTCAATTCAGGCTATCATTGTACTGATTTCTACTGGTCCGTTGAAAGGCACAATGAGGGCTTCAATACTTTTCTTTTTAATTTTTTGACCAATCTCACATGCTTACATCTGGTAATTTGAAAAACTAATTTGAAGACAACAATATGCAATATAACAAACTGTTGAATTTCTACCATCTTGTTTAGTAAAATTATGTAATATTCAAATTTTTAAAATTATTTTTATTCTATTTAAAATAAAGAAAATTCAAGCCACAAGCCTGTTGTTAGTGTCACCCCCACACTAACACTAATAATTCCTATTATCCACAGCCAGAACTATGCTAAACAGAACAGTGGAAACATTCAGTTATCACACACTCTTAGTCCATATTCCCATATCGCAGAGCCAGCCTTTCTGAAAATCCCCACCTATGAGCATATGAGACACTGGGAGGAGTATCTACATACAAGCCATAACTCTGATTAACATTTATATTTTCCAATTGTGTCAAGTAGCAAAACTACATATTTCCTACACTAAGATGCTAATCTTGATTGCATGATAAACTTTTTCAGCACTTTTTAAAATAAACCTAGTTCAGTCTCTTTAACTGACCAAACATTGCTATATTACATCCTTCCTCTATATGCTGCTACTATTTTTATTTAAAATGTTAGTTTCTCACCTAGATTATAGTGTGATCATGTTTAATAATGCAAACACTATTTATTCAACACCTACCATCCATCCTGTATGCTTCAGCCACATCGATCAAAACTTTAAATTGGATTTCTTTATTTTAACTGCTGGTTAGAATCTGTCCCTTTATCTGCAGCATTGTCTCTTTTTACACCCTGCCCTACTTCATATTGCTGAAAGACAATAATAGTTCATTACAACATAATGTTCTTTCCTGGAGACTCTTGTATGCTGTTTAGAAGAAGAAAAATATCCTCTTTTGACCACTTTAAGGACTTTTCTCAATCAGAGATAGGTTGCTCTTTCAGAAACTTACACCTATATGTTTCAAATGTCTTTTATTCCTGTCATATCCACTTTTGCTTCCACCATTCTGCAAATATCATCTAGAGACTGATACTGATTTATTTTCTCTTTGGAAACATAGAATATACTATGGATCTTGATACCTAAGAAGTAATCAATACGTGGCTGTGGTATACGTTAATAAAGGAACAAACATGTCTGCCATAACAGTATTTCGGATTAGCTCATGTTAGGTGTTTTCAAGGAAAGCTTAGATCCCTTGACTCAGCTGAAAACCTCAATGTTCCCTCCTGTCAGTAATTGTGACAGGAATGCTATTCTGCTGTCTGTTACAGAAATCAAAGGAGCAACTTCACATCAAAAGTGTTTGGAGAACTCTTAAGATCTGTGATAAAAGACTACAAGAAATCAATACTAGCATATCCATAATCTTGAATCTCCAAGACCTGGGAAGTCCAGAGAAGAGGTCACAGAAGAATTTACAATTCCAATTTCAGTTTCCAGAAAGAATATACATTTCCTTAATAGCAAAGCAAATGCATTGATATTGCATGCATGTGGAAAATTCATTATAATAAAGTCTAAAACTAGCTGCTACAAAGCACATTGCCTGCTTCAAAGGGACAGTTGCTATTGATTATGCATAAGCCCCAATGTATGACAGCATGTGACTCTGCCACCCTTCCCGAAGTGGTCAGGAGTCCGCATGAGTAGTGAGACAGAACTAGCATCTTGCTACAAGGTAGAAGTTGCACAAAAAGTTTAAGATTTGTTTCAAATGTTTTTGATTCAAATTCTTCCAAGTTGTTAATTTGACCTCAGTTTCATCATCTACAAAGTGGGACATTTGGCATAGAAAGCTTTAGATTCTTGCATACTATACATATTCTGAATCCATCCACAGAGGCTAATTATGTTCATAGTTTCTGAAGTTAAATGTTGTTGTATTGCCCAGTCTTCATTATATAGATTACTAAACTTCATTTCTCATAGGATTCTCTTAAAAATGGAACCTACAATTTTAATTTGAATTGCAGTATAGTAATCAACATCAGGGTGATTTATTTTTGCACATTACAAAAGAAATTCAAAAGATGGGCATCTTTATTGAGACTCAAACAAACACGTACCTTCTCATTCTCTTATAGGAAAATATTTTCTTTATTTACCACTCAGCTTTTCAGAGTAGTACAGAAAAGATACATAACAGGTATTATATCACTAACCTGTAATTTTGATACATACACATGGAATACTGAATTTTACTTCTATAGAGTACATAGATGCACTGTAGATGCAGCTAGCTAAGAGGCATTCCTGTCTTTTACAGAAGCAAAGTTTATTTTTGTACTTTTTTAATGTGTGTGGTGACAAAACCAAAACTAATTATGCTATTGCTCCCAAATAAAGACCATGGTTTTAAATTAATTTGTGACTCCATTACTTATTTCAAAGTCTTCCCCACTGGACTGAAAGTATCTTTTTCAGTATTTTAGCAAATATATCATATGGAGTTAATTGTAGACAATATATTAAAAATGCTTTCAAGTTGTTCAACAATACATTATGCTGCAGAATAAAAGATAAAAAAAGCTATGGAAAATCTAAGAAGAGTGAGTTATAGCCAAGAGGGGTATTTTATGTCCCAGGTAGGAGAGACAGAAAAGGGCCCCTAGGAAAAAGAGCAAGAGCAAGAGATGATGCTTCCAGACCAAGGAGAGATTCGGATATTAAAGTAAGAAATTTAAAAGGTAGCTTGCCTATTTGGTGAAGGCAATTTTACCTGGTAAAATTAAAAATTATGGGTGAGTCAGATTTTAAACAAAACTTTCACAAAGATAACTTTGTGAAAGGTTTTTACGTCCTTTCTCATACTGATTTAGCATCTGGCTAGTTTATCTGGCAATACAGTCTTTAATGAAGATAGAGCTGAGATTGAATTCCAAGCTTGCCGCTCAATTTTTAGAGCACATTATACACCTCAGTCTATATTACAGCAAAAGGTGCCATGCTTTTGAAATTTTGGGCCGAAGTTTGGTTTGTTTCATGAATTCCAAGGCAGTGAGTTTCTATGACTCAAAGTTGTAGTCTTCAAATCTTCTTATTGCCTGAAAAATGCTATTGGGGTAGTTTTGTGATATTTTCAGTAGAAAGTGCTGGTTTTCTTACACTGGAATTATGCCCAAGCATTTGGACTGCTTTTAATCTGCAACCACCAAACACTAAGGTACAATGTGTTTGTTAATGGGGAACATGCTAAGCCGGGCGTGCTGGCGCACGCCTCTAATCCCAGCACTTGGGAGGCTGAGGCAGGAGGATTGTTGCGAGTTCGAGGCCAGCCTGGGCTACAAAGTGAGCTCAAAGCCAGCCTGAACTGCTAGCAAGACCCTGTCTCATAAAGACAATAAATAAATAAATAAACAAACAAACAAACAAACCAATAGGCATCAGCAGTACAATTATCTTACTGTCTTGTGTATATGTATATTTTCCCCTTCTTTCTTTTCTTTTCTTTTCTT